>VDFB02259889.1:0-68141 GCA_007258455.2 Sequoia sempervirens
CAAAACCAATGAAAACTGTTAAACTTACAACCAACAATTATGGATATAAAAATCGGACAAGAAGTTAATCCCTCAAGTAAATGTAGTATTGCTCAAAGAAAAAAGAACACTGGAAACAAATTTGAAACAGTTTTAAAGAAAAATATTCTGCCATAATTTTGACATTTATTGAGGGCCCGTCTAAATCCTCAAGAGGTTACATATATATAAAAAACACTGGAAAATAAGTTGGCAAAATTGAAGCGAGGTCATTTCAATAAGGAAAAGATACGTGCCTGCTTGCATGACTCCTGCCCGAAGCAGATCTAGCTCATACAATGGTGACCCTTTTACAAAATAGACGTCTTGGAACATTCCAACACAACCCCATTCAGAAGCAACTGGTTCTATGGGATGTAAAATAACCAATGGTGGATTTGGTAGATCTGACATTCTAAGATGGCTAATGAAATAGAAAATGTTAATAGGCCATTTTTCCAGAATACACAACAAAATATGTGGCACATTCAGATCGATTACTGACATGGTTCTGGAACACAGGTTTTCCATTATGGCACTCACTCTTCGTTCCAGAACTGATGGATCAGGTTTCTCCCACTTCTGTTGTGGTGGCCAACTTGTTGCAATGTCTATTGCTTCCTCCAATGAAAATGCAAGCTGTATCCCTGTATTAGAAATATTTTTGTGAAAAGGGGAGTCACTCAGTGATTGATTATCCTCATGGCTGGCAGAAATAATCTTTTGTATCTCGCTCTGATGTTCACTTCTGCATCTTGACCTCGTGAGCGATCCAGAACCTCCAGAACTCAATTTTCCGCTTCCATCATCATAACTGATTGAAAAATCAGATGTTGCAGGATCCACAGGTCTCATTATTTTAAGAGATCTTTGCTTCTTAATCTCTTCTAAGAGCTTGCTGTCTTGTACGGAGTCTTTTTTGTTGGAACCTATGCAATATAAATACTTGGGTATCTGCTTCCAGCAAAACAAAGTAACTTGGTGTCCAAATTTAGAAACTTCCTCTGCAGCCCTAAGATCTTCAGCAATAACTAAGCCAATATCAGAAGATGAAATCTGGTGCCCTTTTGGGTACAGAACTACTTCCCTTGTATCATCCATCAGAATGTCAAGACCAAACAGGATAACATGAAGCTTCCTGTAAACTACCTCTGCAGCCTGCTCAAATGAGGAAATAAATAAAAAATACATATTAAAGGATTGCCGTTGATTGTACTACACTTAGAAATCTAATCCCCAGTACTTGAAAAATTACACATATCAAACCCTCAATGATACAAAGAATAGGAAAAGAGTTGTGCAATGCGGTTGAATCAAATATGGAAATGCCAGTCTGTCAATGATTGGCATTAACAATTCAGTCCAGCTATATTGTTTTCCTCTTTGTTATCCCACTTTTGATGATATCAAATAACAAATTTTATTAATTTTCCAAAAAAGATATATTTAAAGCAGGGGTAGGCTAAAGGCAGAACAATATGTTTGCCACCTTAGTATTGCACAGACTAAAGCTAGAATAAGTAACGTGCATCTAGCTTCTTCACATTGTCTAGCTAGAGCAATCAAATTGAAACTTTGAAGCAATGACTGACCTCTTCAAAAAGAAAGCCTTCTGCATGAAAGCAAGGAGGCAATATCACTGGAAACACTTCCTGCTTAAGACCATCTGAATATTGCTGCACCCAGTGTTCAGATACAATAGTAGAGACACCCAAGCCAGACTTGAACAGATTTGTCAAAAAGGTTGGCAGCCCTTTGATATGGCAGCTGAAATGGAGATATGTAAAATTTAGAAGCACTAAAGTGTAGTTTGGAAAACCAATTCACCACAGAAATTAAACAAATTAAAAACCTTTGAGCAAGCAGCTGAAAACGAATGGCTTCTGGACACACAATCTCAATTTCATCTCCTACATCATCTAAAATGGCACTATCTTGATTCCCGGGTTTGAACATCTCTACAATAACTCGAACCCCTGTGCCACAGTGTCGATGTACACTCAATGTACGAACAAACTGTGCTGCATCCTCTGCATCAGCATTCTTCAAGTCCATGCTTATCAGGTTTTAAATCACCTTATACAGCTTGATTAATTACTTCATCTATATTTATAAATATAGAAACAGAGCTAAGTGGTGGAGACATCAACTTAAGACAAGACTTTCCACTTGGAATCCATGGTTCAAAAAGAGTTAGTATCACCACAAATCAGATTTAAGACTCCCAGTGACAGTATGACCTGTCAATATACACTTGTGAACAGTGCTCACAGAAGAAAGAAAAACCATATTAACTGGATAGAAAGAAAATCCGGAAACTCACCACAGCCTGTTGATCTGCCATTAAGAATACAGCTGAAGCCATCTTAGCACTAACACGATCAAGGTCGAATTCATTCAAAGGTGAGCCCTCAATAAACTCTACATGACCTTTATAATGTGCTAGGAGGGTCTTCATCTCGAATCTTCACATAAGAAGCACCATTACATAAAGTGAACAAACTAATTTTCCAGAAACACCAAAAAGAAAAGGAGGTTACAATAATATGTAGATTTGTACCGTAACAAATCCAAATATAGAACGTTTAGAATAGACAAATGCAAAGATTACAGAATCATTCAAAGCAATCTGGAACACTTTATCCAAAGTTAGAACCTTACGAGGGTTTATATGGAGCCATAATCACAACTCTAAGAGGAAATGCTTGCATATCTGCAAGGAAAAATTAATAATACAAAGAATTAACCAATACCTTTAATTTGGAGCATACCATATCTCTGAATGTCCAAGAAGATGCATTTACAAGACATGTAAAAATTCCTGGCTGTATTCTCGCTTAGTTCAAAACAATACATTCAGAATTTTAATCAAAATAATCACTTTAACCTCCCAACCTTTATCATGAGAAGGATGATAGAACTCTGAAAGAAAATCCTGTACAGTTCGATATGATAAATTTCCACTGATTATAACAAATCTTGAACCAACGACCTTTTGCACAACAAATTTTCCCCCATATGGCCTGAAAAGGTGTAATTATTTGTTCATAAACTGGATAAATATGTCTGCATTAAATCATTCCCTGTGAGCATCTGAGTAAACAAAATAGTTATTACAAAAATGTGTGGGTTATTAAAGTGCACCTTCGTGATGCAAGCTCCATGATTTTATTAATCTGTACAGGTAAAATGAATAAGGCTATCAATATGGTAAGTAATGTAACAGCACGGCCCCAATCTGAATTCATTGTAATATCACCAAATCCCACAGTTGAAATCTGTCTCAGAAAGAGAAAATAGTATCAGTTTTATTATGTATCAATCATCAGGGTTCTATATTGAAGGCCACGTATGATGTTAATGAAAAATTAGAGGATGTAGGTCATACTGTTACAATAATGAAGTAGAAGGCATGATAAAATGTTAAACATCCGTGAGAGCCACACTTGTTCTCTCTCTTGATATTAAGTGGGGTGGCCTTTTGCTCGACCCAATGTAGCAGACCAGCCATAATAAAAACTGCACACATGCAAAACTTACACCCTAAATAAATTAGAAAAGTTGTCATTTAGTGCATATTAAAGGCATATAAACTAGATTGATTCCAATATTACAGTGCAACCTATCTGCAACACGCCCTTAAACCAATAAGCAAATCGAAACAAACATAAAATAATGAAAATTCAACTACTTAATAAAATTTCAGCATTGATTTTCATGCTTGATTCATTTTAAAAACTGATAAATATAGCTACAGAAATTGTGACAACTAGAAACCATCATAACTTTGTAGAACTGTTACCAGCTAAATATGGCTTCACCTAACTATATTTGAATAACTATAGCAAATATGGTTCATCCAAGACTAGAAATGGAAGAGACAGACGTGAAGAAAAATGGAAATGAACAATATGAATGCCCACTAAAAGAAACAGAGTAAAGAAAACAAAAACTCTGATAGGATATCCTCCCAAGTGCTTTTTTTATGCCTTGCAAATCACTTTAAAAAATTTTGATATCATCATGATGGATATGATACAGATTTGGCATGTTCTTAGGAAGGGGATATGCAAGCACTCTAGGCCAATTTTTTTAGACATATTGTCATAAGATCAATGCCCTTTATCTCCTGAAGGCTGGTAGAAGTGAAAATCAAAGAATATCGCAAGCAGAAGAAAGGATAAATATTAAATATCAGAGGCTGAAAAAGGGATCGCTAGAAGTGATGAATAAAATTGGATCATATCAGATTCAATTATACATTTCAAAATTGGCTACAACAGAATTGATTTGCAGGCTTCTGGACTTGCAACTTTCAATTTTAAAAGATGCAGTGTGATTATTACATTCTTTTATGCCCAAGAGATTATTTTATTGCAGCCTTTGTAATGAAGCTGAAAATGATCAGATCTTCCAAGCAGGCCCCTGGTATTACAGAAATACAAAATTGTTTATGAAATGATGGCACCTAGGTTTCAAGCCAACAGAGGGGATGCCTCCATTAGCACTAGTATGAATTTGAATCTTTAAGTTCCCCCATGCATTTTAGGATGAGTATGCCTTTTAAATTTGGAACTTGTAACATACAGTAAATCCATGTTGACTTGGAACTGAACTCAAAATCATTAATTTGCAAGTGGGATTTGAATGGATCCAGCAAATCAATTATGGTGCATTCTCTTTTGATGTAGAGACTTTTGTGGTCACTTTGGTTGACCTTGAGGTTTTAAGATGCATCTTTTTGAAGCTATAGAGACTCTCGTCTCCTTTAGCCAAGGTCATCTAAGCAAAACTCTGTAAGACTGTTCAGCTAGTTTATGATCCTTAGGTAAAACATTAAATAGATCTTAAGCCTAAAATTTTCAACTTGCAATCTAAAAGCAGTCCAAGAAGTTTCATGAACTAATTGTTCCCCAAACAAAAAACAAGTAGAAGTCTACCCAATTCTTCCAAAAAATGCCTATGCTGAGGTTGCTATTGCTACCTTAAACTGAGATAGCTTCTTGAGTTATAATGTCATTATACCAAACATGAAGGTATATGTCCAATTTGGCAATCATCAAACACAAGTTGTACTGCTACAAGTGGAACATGCTTCCTTGAGCTATACAGTAACCTAAGTACACAGCTCTTATGAAAGCCAAACAATTTTACATCATGGATTTATAGATATTTTAATCTAATTCAATTACTTCGTGTAAAAACAAATGTTGTACTATACAAAGACAATGTCAATTAGGCGCTTTGGGTCAACCATTTTCCCTTCTTCATGTGAATGGTGTGCTCCAATTGTGCTCACACCCAAAAGCGCTATAGGGCTAAGAAAAAATGCTGATGGTGAGAGTTTCAAGATTAAACATTTTTGCACCATAATCTTCCCACCACAAATTGGAAAGGACAACATTTATAAATTATAACTTTGTAAATAACTTAGTAAAGTTAAGATAAACTAAAATTTAAAATTTAAACTTCGTAAACTTAAATCTTAGTTTAACATTTTTTTTTTACTTGGTTGCAAAGTCCTTCTCCTTTGAATGCATAGATGCGATCAAAATAACCTCCCCTCCAAGGCCTTATAAATTTGTGTCTTATTCAAACTGATGTCTCTAAGGCCTTCATTAGGGACCATCCTCTCTATGCATGTGTTGAGACCATCCATAACCTCCTCATCTTCCCTAAATAAACTAGAGAAGAAAAACTTTGGATTTAAGCATTAAGCATTAGCATGAATGTGTTGATGGAGTTTGTTCCATCTCCAATTAATAATGTGCCAAATGGGTTCATATTTTTTCTCTTTGATGCATACAAATGTCGGATGGCCTCCTTGGCTTTGTCAATGGCCATGTATAGATAACCCATAGGATTTTTCTCCCTATCCACCAACTATAGAACACTAACCAAAGATTCTAACACCTAAAACAATAAATGGTGAACAACAGGGATAACTGCAAGTTGATCTAGGTGGGCATATGAATCTAGGTTGCAGAGGCAACCACATTTTGTAAAATCTTTTTGATATTTATCAATACAAACAACTCCGTATGAATAAAAAAAAAGATTATATGATAACATCTAAATTTACAAGGACTAACATTAAATAACAAGATTTTGTGATAACATATAAATCCACATAAACACCATTAAAATTTAAACCAAAATACATCAATAGCATTAATAATTATTCCAAAGCATATTCCTATTGTAACCATATTAGGAATTCGTTGGAAATGTTCGCAAACCGCAATCTCAAGGATGGTTGTCCTTGTATTGCGAGAGCATGGGTCCATCCCCGTCCATCCATCTCGGGGTGGCCTACTGGAGAAGACCTTCAAGCCCAAAAGCACTCATCCGCCCCCTAGCCCACGAACATGGTAGGATCTCAAGTCCACTTCATCCCTCAATCCACCTTTGAGGCACACCATCCTCCTTGATCAAGCCCACGAGCACTCATTCGCCTCCCAACCCAAGAGCATGGCAGGATCTCCAATCCATCCATCTCAAGGTGGTGTACTTGAGAAGACCTTCAAGCCCAAGAGTACTCATCCGCCTCCTGGCCCACGAACATGGTAGGATCTTAGGTCCACTTCATCCCTCAATCCACCTTGGAGGCACACCATCCTCCTTGATCAAGCCCAAGAGCACTCATTCGCCTTCCAGCCCAAGAGCATGGCAGGATCTCCAATCCATCCATCTCAGGGTGACATGCTTGATAAGATGCATGAAGACTGCCTTCCTCAACAAGCCCAAGAGCACTCATACGCCTCTCGGCCCACGAACCTTCATCTCGGGGTGGCATGCTTGATGAAGGAAAGGTTGGTACTTCACCTCTCATGAACTTGAAAGGCTGGCTGTCCTTCCTATTTGCAAGCCATTTCTAATAAATTCAAAACTGATTACTTATAGAAATTAGCTATGTGAATTTTCTATTAAATTCTCTTAAAGGTAAATACAATTTAATTACTTACAATTAGCAATCACTTAATTTCTACAAGGTATATCTATGTATCTATTTATTTGTAATCTAATATTATTCTTAAACTTATCTCACAATATTATTAGTGCTGAAGACAATATTTATTTTTGCCTTTATGGCTCAGTTTCCTTTTTTATTTTCCAATTTCCAATCTCATCCCCTTCATGATCTCTCCCAAGAAAAAGAACTCCCTTTTATATTTTCGTATCTAAATGAAATGATGCACCCCTTGGAATAGAGATCTCCTTTCTAAAGGTCATGACTTTTTGTTTAAAACTTAATGTTGTTTTGTTTTATTCCCAAGTGCTGCCTTTGTTTTTTAATTCCTTAATCTCTGACTTAAGTAATGAGCACTCTCTTTAATAATGATTGCTGCCTACTCATTGCCCATTTCTTTTATTAAGGTCATCGCTGCATGTTTTGGAAGGTAATTGCTGCATGCTTTTGGTGGGGGCATGGCATAGGCAAACAAATCATCAAAAAATAGTCTTTAGGTCCCTCTCCACTTTTTCCTTCCTCAAGTGAAGAAACTCCATCCACCTAGAGCTCACAGACACCTACTTAAGAGATGTTAGTGACACTTCAATACTCTACAATGTGATGAAATTTGTGCATAATTGTGTGGCTTCCAATTGCATAAACTCGTTACCCTTGGTGTACTCATCAAGTTAAGCATCCAAAGGTGGCTGTAGATGTATTTTATAATGTTTCTTAGGTCCACCATGGTTTTGACCCATCCAAGTGTGCCAACAAGGAGAAGATCAATGTAGTGGGCAACACAAGGGATCAAAACAATTGTAGGGTGCCTTAACTAAAGTAGTCTCCTAATTGCAAAATATGTTTTTGTATTGTCTATCACAATATGGACAACATTCTCCATGCCTACCTCCATTACCACCTCATCCAACATGTTGCATAGTGTCTTGGCATTTTTTAATTTAGTAAGCATCAATTGATTTCAGAAACACCATCTATCCACCTAAAGCCATGAGGAATTTCATTTGTGTGTGGTTCCTAAAATTTTTCCACCTGTCAACTAAATATTATAGCCCTTATTTTTCCAAACCCACTTTTGTTCTTCAACTAATTGTTATGTGTGTCTCACAACATCCTCCTACAAGGGCCCACCCAAATCATAAGGAATTGGTGCCTTGAAACTTTTTCCTACTATAGTCAATGTATTGGCCAATGACTCCCAATAGGGTCCCCTCACAACATTGAATGATACTTTGTTGTAATACCAAAAATTAGCAAATGCCAACTATGTCTCATTATGCTTCTCTTGATTACATCAATACCTTCCAATGAAGGTTCTAAACTAGGAGTGTTACAAGAAATAAAGAAACCATATGCATGCAATCATAACCACCAACTAAAACTATTTGCAGTGAAAGGGCACAATATCCTTGGGCCAATGCAAGAGCCTACTAAATCAACCTCTAATCCGAGAGAATTCATAACAACTACAATTGCCTAAATTGTCCTCTTCTTTTAATTTTTCTTCTCCTCATATGAAGCAAGGGGAGCATTAACTTTTCTTATAACCTCAAGCTCTATTACATTATATAGCTACACATCTCAACCAACAATCCATGCAAGGTGTAATTTGAGGAGATCGATACCTCTTCTCATATGCAATCCACAATAATTGCACATTGTCATTCCTATCTTTGTATCTAGTGTGCAATAATTCCAAGTGTGGTCTTTGGCGTTACCATCACTTTTGTTGCATGATGATATCATTTCTCTATCAAACAATTGAAATGAAACCCTAGAAAAAAAGAAAAAAGAAAAAAAAACTAAACATTCTACATGTAAATTGTAACAACTAGCTTAGAAAGAAGGAAATAACAAAAAGACAATATGACAAACCGTAGAATGAAAAGAAAAACAAAAAATAAAAAATAAAATAAGTTACACTATTACATACATTTCAAATGTGGTAACCGTCAATCAATTTGCCAAATTAGTCCACAATCACTTGGAATGCTCAATCCCTAAAAACGAATGCCATTACTCAAAGTGTGAATAAGACAAAAGCACAAAGGATAAAATGCAAAAGATGAGACATTTTTGGGGGTTTTCTAGATGTGTGTCATAAACTCATGATGGCAAGGTTTTCTTGTTGGACTCGCCAAGATAGCAAATTTTTCTAGAAACTCAACTATAACTTGCCAACAAGTCACTTATCAAAGAGTTCCTACTCATGAGTTAGCAAGAAAATCACAAAAAATTTCATCTATGATATAGATTGTGCTTCCAAATAATTTCTATACACACAACACCTTATTTCCAAACAAGGGTTTAAGCTTCAATGGTTGGCCATTTTGTAATCATGCCATTTTTAATAGATTATAATAGTGTTAGATAGACTACTTGCACAAGTCATTTTAGGCTTTGATTAGTTTGGGTTAGATAAGCCTTAAAAGTTAAAAACCATATTTGATTGATTGACCCAATGTTTTAAAACTTGATGAGTACTCATTGAATTCATGAGCTCTAGGGCATGGAGAGTAATTCAACCACAACTCACAAGATGGGTCTGCTATAGAAACACACAAGTATTTCATGAGTTACTCAACAAGTCCAATAGGAGAACTCAATTGCTGCATAAAAGGTTGAAAACCCTATATAAGACCCATATTTTTTGCCATTTTTGTCTTCAAGAACTTGGATCTTAGTGATGTGAATTGATTTTCGAGTGATTAGAAAGATTTTTCTTACTTTACTTTCTTTTCAATTTCTAGAATCTAAATTCTCTACAATTGTAATGCAAAGGCCAAAAGGACCCTGCATGCAAGCATTGTAAAATTGCAATTAGGGAGCAATGACGTACAATTATTGTGCTTTATATGAGTAAGTATCAATCACCTAAAATACCACCTTGCTTAAATTGTTGGCCAAGATATCAAGTTGTGTTTCCATGTGAGAGGATAAGTGAAACAAGAAATTATTTCCCTACTTCCTTGCTATGAGAAGAAAACTAAAATGAAGAGGGTAAGCAAAGCAATTGCACCAATGATGAATTCCATGGCCACCCCTAATTCATCAATAAAATATTTTATTGGCCCATGAGTTCAATGGTCCTCCAGTCAAATTGAATACAACTCAAGTTGTATGAACTTCCCTCTTAGCTTCTTCATTATTCACAATGTTTCAAGTGCATAATCTTTGCTTGAAGGTATTGCTTGGAACCAAGATAAGCACCATGAGGCAAGGATGGCAGCTACAAATTTTTGGTACCACAATAATATGCCATCTAATGTAGCAAGCAAGCCATATTGAGATGCATTGGTAAAATTGAAATCATGAGCATAAAACTAAGATTATTAAGCCATGAATACATAGAGATATAACTTTGAATATGTAGAAATAGATTTCATTGATTCAATCAAGATAGTGTTGATGTGTTTTTCGTGACCGCACCAACGCAGAATAAAGTCGCCAATGGCTACCCTATTCTCTCTTGATCGAAGTATCCAGCACACTAAGATTGCGAGAGAGTTCATGCGTTCAACTCCAAGGTTCCTTCAATGCGAATAGTCTCAGTTGGCTCAATGTGATTTGCTGGTATTTCAAGGGGACTTACGAAATTGTTCGGCAACGGAGAAAGGAATTCGAATGCTCGAAAGGTTTGTCTATAAAGTTCTTGTTTCAGAAGGTACTGAATGTAAATAGTGTAGGGTTAAGAAGGCTCTAATCTGCTCTAAAGCGTGGGACATGGCGATCAATTCTCACAAGCTTCAACCAAGCTCCGTTTTGCCTCACTTTGGATAGCTTCCACAGAACCGGTGCAATCTTGTCACGTCTCAGACTTTGATGCTGTTTTGACCATGACTTTGTGGGATTTAATATATGAATTATGATACATGTTAGAGCAATATAATATAATACAATGCTTTGGTGTATGGAAATGTAGGAAAATAATTGTTTTCTTTCAGAATTATGAGTGCATTTTATTTTAAAATGATACAAAATAGGAGTGTTGATTTAATTATTGCTTAAATTTATACTTCTATATTGGTTACTAATACACTTTCGTTTTTGCACGCCTGAGTGCATTTGAGTTGTAGGTGATCGAAGGCCAAGAGTGTGATTGAGGAAAAGAAGGTTAGCTTCCCGACAGGGTAAAAGAGGAGAAGCTCTCGATCACGCACACACCACTTAAAAATCATGTAGTTGCATTAGGCCATGTTTGTTTTCAATGTGATTGTTTAAATGGATTGCATGGTTTGAATAAGTAATTGATATAAAAGAAAAATAAAAAAATATATGTACCTATAATAACATAGCAAAAATTAAAAATATAGTTTAATTATTCATAAAGGTTGTGAAAAGAGTATGGTTTATTAAATCATAGCAGCATTAATCGTTTGGGGAATAAATCGGCAAACCAAAAGTTCAGGATTTTTTGAAAAAATCGGGAAAAAATTAGGAAAAAATCGGGAAAAGATCGGGAAAAAATAGGATTTACAAAAAAACATAAAAAATTGAAGAAAAATAGTCAGAAACTACTTTTTTTTTAAATTAATGGCATTTCCATAGCATTATTACAGACATTGAGAGCAAATAAAATACAGAGTTCAATCCATGAATTATAGAAAATAGATTTTTGTTGGTTATATTCATATCGCTGATTACATTGCACAAAACATACTAGCTGCATAAATATCGATATGACAGTTGTCAATGCTACCACATTTTTCATACATGTCTACCAAAGCATTTTATCAAACAGTTAACGCTTCTTTGCTGCTATGGCTAAAACCCTAAAACAGTGTGCTTTTGAACAAGTTATGGATGCTTGGAAAAAGATCTATCAAAGCGCAATAGTAAGCACAGCATAGACAAGGTAGTGAATTGTTTCAAAAATCCTCAAAGAAATGTGGTCTCATGGTGATGGAATGCCATGACAATCCATAGTAATTTGCTTGTCATGGCATTCGTTATGGCATTCCATCACCATGAGGCCACATTAATTTGAAGCATTTTTTCAAATAGTTCACTACCTTTCTATGCTACCACATTTTTCATACATGTCTACCAATGAATTTTATCAAACAGTTCAACGCCTTCATGCTATGGGTAAAAGCCTAAAACAAGTTCTTTCGAACAAGCTATGGATGCTTTGGAAAAATCTACCAAAGTATAATAATACTATATAGACAGTCAAGGCAAGGAATTGTTTGCAAAAATAAGTCTTCAAAGAAATGCAGTTCATTAATGATGAATGCTGTGACAATCCATAGCAGCAATTTGTTTATCATGGTATTCGGCCATGGCATTCCATCACCATGAGACTACATTTCTTTGAGACATTTTTTCAAGGCCACCGCCTTGTCTATGCTACCACATTTTTCATACATGTCTACCAAAAAGCATTTTATCAAAGTTCAAACAGTTCATTGCCTTGCTGCTATGGCTAAAAGCCTAAAACAGGTGCTTTCAAACAAGGTATGGATGCTTGGAAAAAATCTATCAAAGCATAATAATAAGCAACAAGCCATGGTCTCATGGTTTTTCTTGTGCGAAAATCAGCTCGATTTCATTTTTTTCCAGATTTTAAACACGTTTTTTTGGCGAATTTGTAGTTTGAAACAAAAAAAATCATTGACCAAAAAGTCAACCAAAAGTCAACGATTTTTTCAAAAAATTGGGAAAAAATCGTCCAGGCTGCAGATTTATTAAAAATCGCGATTAATCGGGTTTAATCGCAGATTTATGCTTCATTGGTTTATATTTGTTTTATTGATCCCATTTATTTTGTGCAACAAAAAGGAAAACTACTTAGAAATAGGAAATTAAAAATGAAGTGAAAATATTATATTTGCATATAATATGGATGAAATAATTTGGTTGCATAATATAAAGTGGAGATATCTTTTGTTTGAAAATGGTTATTTTTATTCCAAAAATTGAGAGGAATGAACAGCCCCGAGAAAACTTTGGGCTCTGGAAATTTTTCCTTAAAACCAACAATGCTGTTGGCATGTGGCAATCTCTGGAATTTGCATGTAGAATTTATCTGTCATTTGGAAATACTCTGCATGATCCTTGAAAGGGGCAATAAAGCTTTAAGGAGAAAAGAAAACATTCATTCAGGGGGAATCAGAGTTCGGGAAGAAGGGGACAGGAAGGTAATACGAGGCATCTGCACTGGAGAAATTGCCAGGTTATTTTCCATACTTTGCTTTCAATCAGTTTGAAATTGCAATAAGAAATTGAATAAATGAAGTGCATCGTTCTATGAAATGATTACAGATTTCTGAGAAATCTTTTCCAATTTTATTTTTGAATCTGGGTAATAGCTTACTTCTCATTGTTTCATTATAGAAAGAATACCCAATCTTTTCTTCCAAATTAGGGTTACATTCTGTTGCAAAAGCTGCAAATTATTAAACTGCTCTCAATTATAATAGGAAACATACATAAACATATATATATACATATATATATATGCACAGGAATCTGTATTCCCGTGCATATATACATATATATATATATATATATGCATATGAATTGCAAGAAACACTTTCACCAGAAATAAATTCGAATTTCCTTTGAGATAAATTTGAATGTAGTATAATACTGGGCAAAATGTCTCTTTTTGAGTTATGAAATTGTTTATACACAGGAATAGGGAAGGGATTTTAATCCCTTGTCCTCCCCATGGGAAGGACACGGCTCTATGGGGAGGCTTGCGCCCTCACAGCACGCCCCCTCCCCATGGGAGGGGCAAGGGCTTCCTGCACCTTATGATGCTCAACGCCAGTGTGAAACCCTGTACAATGTTTATAATCCGTGTGCACAGCCAGAGAACTTATGAACAGTTATAAAAAAAAAATCAGTATTTCTTTCTTTAAAAATTTACACTCAGCTGTATATATATATATATATATATATCCATACATATATACCAAAATGCAAGTTTGAACAGGAAAACCATTTCCAGAAAGTGATATGATCTCTGTCAAAAATACACAAATATCTCAGAAATTTTAAACCTGGAACAAGAACAAAAGTATCTCTGAGAAACCATGTAAACTGAAAATCTTTTTGATTACTTTGTCATATACTTACATACAGAAGTACATTCCTGAGTAAAGGAATACAATATAAAATTGAATGCAAGTTTTTCTTTCAAACCTCTGTTATTCTGAACGAATTGCACTGTTTCTGTATATTACTAATATTCATAAACCTGTATTAAAATTAGGAATTACACTATCAGTCAGCTTGAATTTGGAAAGAATAGAAGTATATACTGAAATCAGTAAACACTGTTTTATACAAAAGAATTAATTAAATTTCTCTAATAGTACACTGATAGTATTATGACATACATGTTCTTCACTAAAAACAGAGTCTTTTACCAAATCAGAAAAGAATTACTTACAAATGAGTAAATGAAATCTTACTACTGAACTTACAATTTTTCTTTCAAAGGATGTTATGAAATTCTCATTTGAAATTCTTTTAGAATCAATTGAATGCATGAAACATGTAAAAAAATGCACAACTTTCTGCTTTTGTATTTATTCATACTTTACTTTTGGTAACTTCCGGGACAGGATGCCGAAGGTGGACCCACAGAGACGGTAGTATTACCTTTTCTAAACTACCATTTGCTTGTATTATTTATGCTTGGCCAAGCACTTGTACCATTGAAATAGATGGATTTGTTTTCAAATCCTAGAAACGTATATGTATTTGAGTCTCTGCCACCTCCTGTTGCAAGAAATGTGTTTTTCTCATATTAGAAATGCATATAGGCACCAGGCATGCATCGAGAGTTCCCTCCTGTTTTACTGTATTAGGTTGCTAGGCTCCTTTATGCAGGGCCGGGGATTCCTTCGAGTTAGGAAGGAACCCGGGGAAGTCATGCACTTCGTGGTTGGGCGGAAAAGGCGCCTGAATCACACTCTTGGCCCCAGCTCGCAAGAAGACCGACGGTGTCACGGCGGTTGGAGGTTCAGAGTTTTATTTGCTATTGATGAACTTGTGTATAATCTTGATAAATTATAATGTTGTTATTTGTATACATGAAATGCATTTTAAATTCTCTTGTATTGAGCTCAATTTGGAAGTTTTTATGTATGATATTAATTACTTGAAAACCCTTTTGAAAAGGAATTGAGCAATTGAAAATGCCCCTTCCTTTAATTTCCCGAGCGCTACATCTTGGTATCAGAGCCATAGGTTCAACACTCGGACCTCAAGGCTTCTACGCTATAGGTTGCAATGTGAATCTATTGATAACCTAAATTTCTAAGAGCATCGAGTGAATTAGCACCCTATCTTGGGCCGAAGATTTCTTTGATGAGTTGGAACCTCAATGAGTCTTGGATGGTTAAGTTGAGAACCAAGAAGATTAGACATGGTATGACTATATTAGTTGAGAGTACTCATCAGTTTAGTGGCATTTTCAAAAGAATCCTCAGTAAGAATAATGTCATGATCAAAACAAGGATTGGAGATTGTACTTTTAAAAAGGGTTGAGATATTGTGATGTATATACCTGAGCCAAGATGGCTAAGACATGATGACAACCCATGAAGTGATGATGTAGAATAGAGAAATATTGAGAAAAGAGGTCTCTTTGAGGACATAAAAGGGCGAATGACTATGATCTAAAAGGACAAGTTATAAGGTTACTAGAAGGTAAAAATAAAATGTACATATATTAAGACAAGTAGAAAGAACAATCACCTACGACCATTAATGGTTTAAACCTTAGATGTTGCTTTAAAGAAGAAGAGAATCCAAGAAGGATGTCTGCAATGATAAAGGTATTTGATCATGAGTAAGCTGATTTTTAGGTGATGTTGATTCTTTCCTAATCGGGATGTGTGTAAGATTCTTGCAATCTTTAGTAAATGCAAGTTAAGCCTCCTTAGGAGTCTTCGATATGGTCCTAGGAGAAAAATTTTGTTCAGATAAGTTATCATTGTCAGCCTTATTGACAAGGCATGAGTTTTGATCTTGTGAGACCTTATGAGTCCTATATGCTGGATTTATATAAATGACATATTTATGAATATGCACTTTGCATATATTGTGTGAGTAATGCACTCCTGTTTGATTTATATTTGGTGTGAGTAATGCATCATGTGAGTTAGGCACTTTGCATATATATACATGTATAATGTGTGAGTAATGCACTTATGATTGTCTATGGATAGTGCGAGTAAAGCGCTCAAGCTTGTTCTTCATATTATGTTAGAGATGGTATACTTACCTTGTGTGAGTGACACACTTGAATAATTTTCGTTTTCATATCCCGTGTATGTGTGTTTTGGCATATTTATTTGTGTGAATGAGAACTTCATGTAATTAATGTGCGAATGTTGTAATAATGCGTTATCCATATGAATGGTGTATATCTATAAAGTGGGAATTGGTAATTGCTTTTCATTATGAGAATGAAGCATTTGGATACCTTGGGTTGTGGATGTTCGCTAGTGTTTGACCATGTGTGTCATTACGTGGCGAATGAAATTCCCTTGAAAGGAATGCAATTTTTATTGTTTGGCATCTTCAACGATGTTGGATGATGAAGTAGAATGGATCTCTTGTTTTGTGTGACTGGGTCTTAGATGACTCATTGTTCACTATGATTGAATGTGCTCTCTTACTTACCTCGGATTTTGAAACCCAGGTATGGTTTGGTATTGTACTCCGTCTCTGGTGACTAGAGTTAGTCACACAGTTCATATGTTATGTAACTTGAAAAAAATTTGATATCTTATTTATTTATTTACTTATTTATTTTAGTGTTTTTGTTCAATTTATTAAATGGCGTGTAGGCCAAAGTTGAATTTTTTTTATGTGCATGAGTAAGTGTAGCCATCGAATTTTCAATACTTATTTATCTTGCGACCATTATGGTCATGTGTGAATTATTGTTGAAATGGTGCACATTTTATGCCTTATTGTTGAAATCGACTTTTCTTTTCCTTGGATTAGGTTTAATTTTTCTAAATGGTGGCTATGCTTGAATGTTTAAAATTGATGGTCAAGTTTCATGTTATGTGCTCTATCATGTCCATGATGGACCTCTGATAGATTGTATGAGGGGGTATAATACAGAGAGTGCTTCAGTTCCTGGTATGTATGTTGATAGAATTATGATAGAGTGAATTCCTTAATACGCTGTCTGATACAAGTATTTAATTTTGAAATGATAGGAAAGTTTTGAACACTGGTGTTGCTTTGGGCCTATTATTTTTGTATATCTTGTTGGTATTACTATATGAGAGGACACCGTGTCTAGATAGTACAAAGGAAATTTGAGAACATGCTTTATGGATTGATTCCTAAGTATATCCCTTGAGTTTTGAGAAAAACTTGTTTTGGTATGATGATATAATAGGTAGTGGTAGGAGGATGTTAGTTGAGAAAGAAAAGTGGTTGTGTAGTAAGCTTCAATTAAGGTGGATGTAATGGAACACAAATGGAAAGTAGGGAGGTGTTGCAGGTGGTGAAAGGGTAGAGCAAAGAAACACTTTGGCAACATGTATTGTTAGATCATAAGAAGATATTTTAGGATGGATAAGGGCATAGGAATGGAAATTCCTCATAGCTATGTATTAATTAATAAAATGTAAGATGTTGTGGTAACATAAAGTTTGAATGGAAGAATGAAAGACTAAAATGACAATATAATAGTAATGGAAGTTGAAAGGAAGGAGAAACCCTTGAGACAAGAAGAATAGCGTGGAATGAGAAGAAAAAGGTAAGATTGGAAATGTTGATTGAAGTTTGATATATAGAATGTATTATTAAAAAAAAAGGGGATAATAAAAGTGTTGTAGAACTAAAAATGGATAAGGAAGTTATAGAAAGGTATTCTAAACTAGAAGAAACCAATAGTTGGTAATGGAAGTAAAATAAGGATTGATTAAGGAATAAATAATAAGTAAGATGTAAAAGATGAAATAAATGAAGTATAATTCAAAGGAAGATAAAAGGCACTAAATATAAGAAGAGAAAGTTCAAAAATCAGAATTGTCAAAGGAATGGATTGCAAGTGACCTAGTCTCAGTATAGTCGGTGTGCACGATGGTTAGTTTGGACCTCGTTGGAGCACATTTACAGTTATTTTTTTTATTTGTAATTTATATGTGAAGTAAATAAATTGGATAATAATAGATAATCTTGGTTGAGCCTTCTCGAAGGCAGGAAACCTAAGAAGGGATGTTTTAAAGGAAAGAATGTTCATTATGATACTAGACTTTGGGAAAGTTGATGGTTGAGGATATGGATCTTGTAGAATCCACGAGATTTTTGAAGAACAAAAAGTTGAGATGCCTTAAGGACCTTCAATGGTAAGGATGTTTAGATAAGTTTTCTCGACTTGTCTTGCAGACAAGGTATGAAAGATTGATAGGGTGAATCATGTATGCCTGATTGTTTCTCTTTTAGTAAAGGTACTTACATGTGTATTATATGAGAATGGTGCTTGTGCAATAATGCACTTCTCATGCTTTGTGCAATGACACTTCTGTATGGGTGTTTGTACTCATAGCATAGAAAATTGTTTTCTTAACTATACTAATACTTATGCTTGAATGAGAAATGCTCTCTATACTTATACTAATGAGAGTGAATAAATTCTTAAGCTCGAAAGATGTGATGTTATTCTTGTAAGCTCTGGTGCAAGAGCTATTTGTTACTTGGATATAACTGGATGATAGTAATACCATATGTGTGGTGTGCATGACTGGCACACTTAGCAGGATTTAGGGGTGGTGCTAGCGAAGCCCACCAGGATTCTGGGAGGCGCAACGTTAAGTTGTGGAACCATGATGTTGTGGAGTACAGGGTCCAGTGGGACCAATATTCGATGGATAATACCACCTAGGAAAATACAGATGACATTAACAGATCTTTTCCTCATTTGAAGCTATAGCTTACTTTTCTTTTTATGCATATTGTGACTATGATACACTGATATTTCAAACTCTATTGTGTGGATTTGCTTTTAGATATCGAGACGATGTCTCTTCCAAGTGGGGAAGGATGTCACGTCTCAGACTTTGATGCTGTTTTGACCATGACTTTGTGGGATTTAATATATGAATTATGATACATGTTAGAGCAATATAATATAATACAATGCTTTGGTGTATGGAAATGTAGGAAAATAATTGTTTTCTTTCAGAATTATGAGTGCATTTTATTTTAAAATGATACAAAATAGGAGTGTTGATTTCATTATTGCTTAAATTTATACTTCTATATTGGTTACTAATACACTTTCGTTTTTGCACGCCTGAGTGAATTTGAGTTGCAGGTGATCGAAGGCCAAGAGTGTGATTGAGGAAAAGAAGGTTAGCTTCCCAACAGGGTAAAAGAGGAGAAGCTCTCGATCACGCACACACCACTTAAAAATCATGTAGTTGCATTAGGCCATGTTTGTTTTCAATGTGATTGTTTAAATGGATTGCATGCTTTGAATAAGTAATTGATATAAAAGAAAAATTAAAAAATATATGTACCTATAATAACATAGCAAAAATTAAAAATATAGTTTAATTATTCATAAAGGTTGTGAAAAGAGTATGGTTTATTTTATTTAGCTTATCCCATTTATTTTGTGCAATAAAAAGGAAAATCTGATTTAAAATAGGAAATTAAAAATGAAGTGAAAATATTATATTTGCATATAATATGGATGAAATAATTTGTTTGCATAATATAAAGTGGAGATATCTTTTGTTTGAAAATGGTTATTTTTATTCCAAAAATTGAGAGGAATGAACAGCCCCGAGAAAACTTTGGGCTCTAGAATTTTTTCCTTAAAACCAACAATGTTGTTGGCATGTGGCAATCTCTGGAATTTGCATGTAAAATTTATCTGTCATTTGGAAATACTCTGCATGATCCTCGGAAGGGGCAATAAAGCTTTAAGGAGAAAAGAAAACATTCATTCAGGAAAAATCAGAGTTCGGGAAGAGGGGACAGGAAGGTAATACGAGGCATCTGCACTGGAGAAATTGCCAGGTTATTTTCCATACTTTGCTTTCAATCAGTTTGAAATTGCAATAAGAAATTGAATAAATGAAGTGCATCATTCTATGAAATGATTACAGATTTCTGAGAAATCTTTTCCAATTTTATTTTTGAATCTGGGTAATAGCTTACTTCTCATTGTTGCATTATAGAAAGAATACCCAATCTTTTCTTCCAGATTAGGGTTACATTCTGTTGCAAAAGCTGCAAATTATTGAACTGCTCTCAATTATAATAGGAAACATACATAAACATATATATATACATATATATATATGCACAGGAATCTGTATTCCCGTGCATATATACATATATATATATATATATGCATATGAATTGCAAGAAACACTTTCACCAGAATTAAATTCGAATTTCCTTTGAGATAAATTTGAATGTAGTATAATACTGGGCAAAATGTCTCTTTTTGAGTTATGAAATTGTTTATACACAGGAATAGGGAAGGGATTTTAATCCCTTGTCCTCCCCATGGGAAGGACGCGGCTCTGTGGGGAGGCTCGCGCCCTCCACAGGCGCGAGCCCCTCACAGCCCGCCCCCTCCCCATGGGAGGGGCAAGGGCTTCCTGCGCCTTATGATGACCAACGCCAGTGTGAAACCCTGTACAATGTTTATAATCTGTGTGCACAGCCAGAGAACTTATGAACAGTTATAAGAAAAAAATCAGTATTTCTCTCTTTAAAATTTACACTCAGCTGTATATGAATAAATATATATATATATATATATACACTCAGTTATATATGTATACATATATATATATATATATCCATACATATATATACCAAATTGCAAGTTCGAACAGGAAAACCATTTCCAGAAAGTGATATGATCTCTGTCAAAAATACACAAATATCTCAGAAATTTTAAACCTGGAACAAGAACAAAAGTATCTCTGAGAAACCATGTAAACTGAAAATCTTCTTGATTACTTTGTCATATACTTAGATACAGAAGGACATTCCTGAGTAAAGGAATACAATATAAAATTGAATGCAAGTTTTTCTTTCAAACCTCTGTTATTCTGAACGAATTGCACTGTTTCTGTATATTACTAATATTCAGAAACCTGTATTAAAATTAGGAATTACACTATCAGTCAGCTTGAATTTGGAAAGAATAGAAGTATATACTGAAATCAGTAAACACTGTTTTATACAAAAGAATTAATTAAATTTCTCTAATAGTACACTGATAGTATTATGACATACATGTTCTTCTCTAAAAACAGAGTCTTTTACCAAATCAGAAAAGAATTACTTACAAATGAGTAAATGAAATCTTACTACTGAACTTACAATTTTTCTTTCAAAGGATGTTATGAAATTCTCATTTGAAATTCTTTTAGAATCAATTGAATGCATGAAACATGTAAGAAAATGCACAACTTTCTGCTTTTGTATTTATTCATACTTTGCTTTTGGTAACTTCCGGGACAGGATGCCGAAGGTGGACCCACAGAGACGGTAGTATTACCTTTTCTAAACTACCATTTGCTTGTATTATTTATGCTTGGCCAAGCACTTGTACCATTGAAATAGATGGATTTGTTTTCAAAGCCTAGAAACGTATATGTATTTGAGTCTCTGCCACCTCCTGTTGCAAGAAATGTGTTTTTCTCATGTTAGAAATGCATATAGGCACCAGGCATGCATAGAGAGTTCCCTCCTGTTTTACTGTATCAGGTTGCTAGGCTCCTTTATGCAGGGCCGGGGATTCCTTCGAGTTAGGAAGGAACCCAGGGAAGTCATGCACTTCGTGGTTGGGCGGAAAAGGCGCCTAAATCACACTCTTGGCCCTAGCTCGCAAGAAGACCGACGGTGTCACGGCGGTTGGAGGTTCAGAGTTTTATTTGCTATTGATGAACTTGTGTAACATTCCGGAAATGGCTTATATAGCGCCATTGTATGTATATTTATATTTAACATTCATTGTTGAAACTTTGAAATAGAAGTATGGCATGAAAGAATCTAATGTAACATTGATATGTAGAATTAAGTTTTAAGACGTAGCATTGAAAAAGATGTTTTCATTGGAATTATTGATCTCTTTCGAGTATAGATGAATATGTATATATGAAAATTTCATTAATGTACTTTTGCCATGTGCATAATCTTGATAAATTATAATGTTGTTATTTGTATACATGAAATGCATTTTAAATTCTCTTTTATTGAGCTCAATTTGGAAGTTTTTATGTATGATATTAATTACTTGAAAACCCTTTTGAAAAGGAATTGAGCAATTGAAAATGCCCCTTCCTTTATTCCGGCGCTGCATGCGGTGGAACATCCAGATTGGTGGGTATATCATTGGCGACCGATGCTATGGCATTGAGCTCGGAGCACTTGTTCGCCTGAAGTATTTTTGAGTGGGAGGCCGTTGCTGCAGATTAATGAAACTACGGTCGTCATACCTTCGCGTTATTCCGATGGCGGCGAGGCGGTGAACCCCGATTAATGGGATCTGCTTGCTTCCGTGAAGACGTGATGCACAAGAAAACAACGCTGCACCCGGCGGGTATGCGATTATACTCTAAACGGTGTCGATGTAGCAATCTGGTGAGGGGATTGGTTGCCGAGATCATGGCGATGAACTTGATTTCACCTCTGGGATGAACATTAAACACAGGGATTAAACTTGGTACCTTTTCCAAGTTAACTGCGTTGTCATATCTCTGGGATTATTCACCTTCAGGATTATCTTCACTTGGAGTTGTATTTGGGGTTTACATTAAATACGATGGTGATGTTTCCCAGTTAACTTTGCTTTCAATAAGGACGTGCATGCTTGCACATCATCCAATTAGATTAGTTTGTTCTGGTTAATTGATGGTAGCTTTCCAGTTAACTGTATAGTTTGCTTTATTAGGGTTTAGCAATAAAATATTGCATGCTCGCAAGACTGTACTTGACTCAAGGTGATTTTAGGGTTTCCTACACCTTTGATGTCTATAAATAAACTTTGCTCATTTGTACATAACTTTTGCATGTAATAGTAATATATGCTGAGCCAGATTTGCCTGTAATATTGCTATTTTGTATCTGTTCACTTGGGTTGGATGATCATTGTTCTTATGTTGTAATTATAAGCTTATTTCATATCTACACCTGGAGAGTCGTCCTCCTTAGAATTTATTAGAGTTCATCATCTTTGAGACATTTGTTTATAGCTATCTTTCACTTCAACCTAGGTCTCCCGAGGAAAGGTGTATACCTCTTTAATCTGTCTTCAAAGTTGTTAATAACATAATCTAACCATCCTTTCGATTTCCTCATTACTCATTTTCTTGAAATTAGTTGATTGAATTATTTAGTTTTGAGTTTTAAGATTCACGTCCTGAAACAAAAGAAAAACCTCGCTGGCGTTCCGGATTTTATTGCAAACCATGCCTTTTTCGTTACGAGAGATAAAAAAAAGCGGAAATAGTTTAGTTTAATTTTCAAGCATTTTGTCCGCACGAAGGAGCTTCCCGTCCTAATTTGAAGAGCACTCATCATGCAGTGTGCATAGCTGTCCGTACCAACTTGCACTCTAGCGGTGTTAGGTGTTACACCAACAATTTTCTGGCGCCCAGCGTGTGGCACGAGGCAAGAAAACTTTCCAAAGCTTAGGATTTGCACGGTTATGACTATTTGGCGTGCTATTGCTCCAATACAACAACCAACACTAATTCCGCCTGTTATAAAGCCGAATTTAGTTTTCATCGAAGCAGAGCAGTCAAACATCATTAGTGCTTGCGCACTTTTATCTTTGAAAATCATACATCTAGCACTCAGTGGAGAAACGCGACTACAACTCTTTATAAAGAAGAAGAGAAAGCAAATCTTGCAGCAAGTAGACCAGTCTTGCCACCTCCCGTGTGGAATTAAGCATCCTTGCGTACCTAGTTTATACGAGAAGAGGTAATCCTCCCATTTAGCCAGATCCTATTTTCCAAGAGGCCCTTGACCGATTCATTGAAGGAGAGATTTTTGAAGAAGCGATTCCCATTCCAGCGGAAGAAATGGGTGATCGTAATAACAACAACGATAACCACAATGGTCATAATGGAAGAAACGCAAGACGTCCAAACCCATTGCCTTGGGGCGACAATATTGGACCGTTGGCTTTACAAGGACACCATGAACTACCCAAGGGTTCACGCAAGTTTTTCCCGAGATTTCGTGGCGATGGTTCCAGACATCTAGATGAACATCTATTAGCATTCACGGCGGCTTGTTTCGTTTTGCATGTTGCACATGAGGACATCGCAATACATCTCTTTGTGGAGACTCTTGAGAACAACGCAGCAGACTGGTTCAACAATCTTGAGCCAGGCATCATTACCAGTTGGGCACTCATGAGTGAAGTTCTTGGCAAGATTCAAACCTGCCGAGGACAGTCACAGACTTTTTGCACAACTCTCAAATTCGAAGATGGAGAAACATGAACCGATGAGAGAATTTCTGGCAAGGTTTAACTGCCTTGTTACACGTCTTTCTCACACTTCAAATCCATTTGACGAAATTCTGATGAGTTCTTTCATCAACGCACTACCATCAAAAATTGCCTTTTTCTTGAAGATAAGCAAAGAAGATAGTCTACAACTCCTTCAGGAAGAAGCAATCAAAGCTCGAAGACAATATGATTACGATGGGCAAGATGAAAGATGATTCGATCAGGCTGCTCGTGCAAGCATTGGCTGATCCGTTGCTACAAAAGGTAGCAAACGAGGTGACTATACTGAAAAGACAGTCGCCCCCTCAAGGGAAACCAGCCTTGCCCACACCATCGACATTTCAACCACAACAACAGTACCAACCGAGAAGAAACAACTTCCAGCCGTAGAATAACTATAAGTCAAAGTTTCCGCAAGGAGAACTAAGACAAAACAATGAAGCTGAGAAGGCCACAGTCTTTTGCACTTTCCATGATTCTGTTGAACACACTGGTGCTACATGTCTGGAGAACCAAATAATGAATCAGCTCATGGGATTTTCCGATTCTGCTCCTAGTTCAGGTTTCATACCTTCCAGTTCAAACGTTGTCTCTTCACAGACAGACGAGTTTGATGGTGACTCTGTAACAGGGTATTTTGATTGAGGACCCATAAATGAAGAACAAGAAGAAGAATACAGCCAATTTTCTCTCGCGGTTAATCATGAGAATATTACCTCACCTGTGTTAACATGTGCACAACATTTCAAAACACAAAAGGAGGAAGAAGAGAAGCGGCATTCAAATGCTAAAGGAAAGGAAGTAGCTTCTACTTCCAATCCTAAGATTTCACAAGAAAACGTTTTGCCAGCTGCTTCAGCAAGTTTTGACATCATGTCTTCTATGATGAAGACGAAGGTACAAATCTCTCAACTAGAGTATCTACAAGATCATCCTGAACAATTGGATAGAATCTTGAAGGTTGTGAAAAAGAAGGCTGCTGTCCAACCAACACTACTACAGTCCTCCGTGCCTACAGAAGAGAAGCCAAAACTGTTCTATATATCTTTATATATAGGAGGTTTCAAGTTGAGCAATTGTATAATTGATAGTGGAGCTTTCGACAACGTAATGCCTCAACAAATTATGAATGCGTTGGGACTTTCGTGCACCCCTTCTCAAGAAAAGTGTTACTCACTTGAGTCCAAGTCGGTACCGTTAGTTGGTCAACTTAAAGATGCACAAGTAAGGCTAGCCTCATGTCCTGAGAAGAAGATCATGATGACCATCTTGGTGGCTGATATTCCTACCAGCTACAGGATGCTACTTAGTAGGAGTTTCTATAAAGATCTCGGAGGAGAGATTCAGATGGATTGGTCGTTCGCGACAATTCCTTTGAAGAAGGGCACATTCAAGTTGGAACCTGGAACGAAGTCCAAGTTTACGGTGGTAAAGTTCCAGGACCCACATGCTCAAGTATTGTATCAAGACATGGGTCCAGGCACATATGCTTTGGTGTCAGAAGTAACTGAAGATTGTCAGAAATTTGCACTTTCCATAGAATTGTCAAATGAAGAATAAAAAATGTGAACAATGCAGTTTGACGACAGTTGCTCGACATCAGGTTCAGGAGTGGGAGTAGTGATTATCTCTCCCGAAGGGAATCTATATCCATTTGCATATAGGTTGCAATTCGAATGCACCAATAACACTGCTGAATACAAGGCGCTTTTACTAGGTCTCAAGAACACGAAGGATATGGGGATTAAGCTGCTGAGAGTCAAAGGAGATGCAGAATTAGTTGTAAAATAGATTAAAGATCTTTTCCAAGTCAGGAATAGTTGCCTTTGATCTTATAGACAGATGGTGCGAAATGCAATCTACTGGTTCGCTGCGTTTAACATCCAATACATTCCAAGAACAGACAATAGCAAAGTTGATGCTATTGCAGTTTCAGCCACTCTTTTCATGCCAAACTCTGACTTTTTTCAGAATTCATTTGCTATTGAGCTAACCTATAGGCCAATTGTACCTGATAACTCAGACAACTGGCAAGTCTTCAATGATGGTGAGGACATTGAAGAATTTCTCGTCATGGGAGATAATTACAAAGAATTGTTCTTTGAAGGAAGCACCACTCCTTCTAAAGAATTACTTTCAAAAGACTCTGAAGATACAGAATCCGGAATCATACAATTGAAAGGAAATCAGATTCCTAAGGGTTTTGTATCTTTAGAGGATATTTTTGACCGGCATGACCGTTACATCCAAGATCTGAAGAGGTCAGGTGTTAATACTTCATCAAAATATAATCAAGTTAACATTGGCACTGAAGACAAGCCTCGGTTTGTGAATTTAGGCAAATGTTGTACTCTAGAGACTGAGAGGTTTATCGCCTTGTTCAAGCAGTACTAAGATGTTTTTGCCTGGTCATACGAAGATTTGAAAGTCTTCACACCCATAGAATTGTCTCACACAATTCCGCTGAAGTCTGATGTTAAGCCTTTTAGGTAGAAACAAAGACATTACAATCCGTGAATTCAAAGCAACATCTACGTGGAAATTCAGAAAATTGTGGACTCAAGGATAATATTTCCTATTCATCACTCTGCCTAGGTGTCAAACATTGTTCCTATGCGCAAGAACAGTTAAATCAGAATTTGCGTTGATTTCAGGAACTTAAATCAATTGTCCTTGAAGGATAACTATCCCTTACCTATCATGGAGCATACTTTATAGACAGTCACCGGATCAGAGATGCTATCACTTCTTGATGGTTTTTCTGGTTACAATCAAATTGCAGTGGCAGAAGAGGATCAGATTAAGACAGCTTTCACCACGTCGTGGGGGACGTTTGCTTATGAAAGGATGCCTTTCGGCCTTATCAATGCCGGCGCTACTTTTCAGAGAGCCATGGACTTGGCATATGATGATCTTAGGAATAAGATCATAGTCGTCTATCTTGATGACTTAACCGTTTTCTCAGATAAACGAAATGGTCACTTTTCACATCTCGTGGAAGTGTTCGAAAGATGCAGGTATCACAAGATATCTTTGAATCCAAAGAACATCTTTGCAGTGACAGAGGGCAAGTTAATTGGCCACATCGTTTCCAAAGAGGGGACCAGAATAGATCCGCATCGGGTGGATTCAATCAAAAACCTGTCTCTTCCTACAAGCAAAACACAGGTGCACTCCTTTTTCGGAAAAGTTAACTTTATTCAAAGATTTGTACCTGATTTCTTAGAGCTGAAAAAGGATATTTCAGCAATGATGAAAAAGATGTCCACTTTTGTGTGGACGGAAGAAGGCAAGCAGGCCTTTATTAAGATCAAACAAGCTATTGCTAATGCACCAGTGTTGGTTCGGCCAGACTTTCAGAAGGATTTTATCCTTTATTGTTATGCGTCAGAGCATTCATTGTTTGCTATTCTGACACAAAAGCTCAGCGAAGGAGAATCTCCGATTGCTTTCATGAGTTCTAATTTTAAGGATGCTGAGATGTGCTATTCTCATATTGAGAAGAATGCATATGCTGTCATCAGAGTTGTCAAGAATTTCAGGTTTTATCTCTTGAATTCTCATACAACGGTGTATGTCACCGATCCAGCAGTTAAAAGTGTGCTAACTCAACAGGAGATGGGCATGAAAAGAGGAAATTGGATTGCGAAAGTTCAAGAATATGATATAGAAATCAAGCCGACCAAGCTCATTTGCGGGCAAGGTCTTTGTCGATTATTGGCAGAGGATGGAGATCGTAAGCTTCAAAGCAATGGTGGAGTTTATCCTGAAAAAGAAAATTAAGAGGACCTTCCTTTGGTCCTATGAGTTGATTTTGTGGAAGAATGGTACACACCTTTATGGTATTATTCAACATATGGAGAATGTCCACGTCACATGGACAAACAGCAGAAAAGAACATTGAAGTTAAAAGCACAGAACTTCGTGCTTATTAACAACGTTCTGTACAAGTGTGGCCTTGACGGAACATTCCTTTTATGTGTAGGTAAAGACTAGCAACAAAAGTTGTTGGATGCTTTAAACAGTCAAGCATGCAGAGGACACTTTTCATCGAGGGTCACTGCATTCAAAATCTTGTGAGCACAGTATTATTGGCCGACTATGTTCCACGACGCATATGAATGGGTGCATAAATGTCAGTATGTTAGTAGTTTGCAGGCAAAGTCAGGTTGGCAACTACTCCACTCAGGCTAGTCATCATTGATGCTCCATTTCAGCAATGGGGTATTGATTTTGTAGGTCCTATCTGTTGTGACCTTTTCACACATCACCCCATTCAAAATGGGGACCCCCTTTTTTTTGCTTCGTTCCTCGCCTTTTGGCTTTGGTTTTGTCTCTCTCTCTCTGTCTCTCTCTTTTGCTGTTTGCCTTTTCGGGTATGTGTCCGCCTTTGAGCTTAAACGTGAGGTTTTGGCTAAGTCTATAGAATTAGGGTTTCGAGTTTTCTGGTCAATTTGAAGTCAAATGTAGTGAATAAGTTGGAATTTGAGCTTCACGTTGCAGTTAGTATGCTTCGAGTAGGTTCCCAACTAAATTTCATCGAATTCTGACAACTTACTATTTTTACTAAGTACCAGATTTTGGGCGTTATCTCAGCACTGTTAAAGTTCTCTCAGTCACACTGCATCTAGGACATGTCAGGCTGCTCGTTTGCAAATTTTGAGCTGAAACAGACAACTTTCTATTTTTAGCAAGTTCAGCTTTGGGAGCAGATTTTAGGGTTTATATGCAAAGTTCTTCAATGCATGTTTGGAGATTCTTTCTGGGTTTTCTGAGACCTATGTAGTGATATAACATGCAAAATGAGACAATGACTTTCAGTATTCAGCCTTCAGAGGCTATTTTTAGGGTTTGCATGTTAAAGTTTTCAGCGCATGTCAACATATTCCTTGTGGGTTTTTCGAGGGCTTCGCAGTGGTATAGCATGCAAACCAGGATCATGACTTTTTCAGGAGCCATCGTCAGAGGCTATTTTTAGGGTTTGCATGCAGGGCTTTTTAGCGGATGTCGAGTTATTCTTTATGGGTTTTTCAAGAGCTACGCAGTGACATGACATGCAAACGGAGATGATCACTTTTTCAACAACTTACTATTTTTAGCAAATCCACTATGGCAGCCCCCTCCTAGCACTTCAGAATCACAAACTGATCGGCATGCAACATAAACGAGGTCAAATGGAGGTCATTTGATAGACATGCAAGTCAAATTAGGGTTTCCAGCTTTGGGACCCAAAATGAGGGGTAAAATGCTAGAATTTTTGAAAACCGGTGTATCCCACTGCGATAAGTATCTTTGAAGCTATCCACCGGTAAAATTTGAAGGCAATCGGAGCACTTACTATTTATAGTAAGGCGTTCTAGAAACAGGTTATAAATAGTAAGTGAGCATCGAGCGCTAGTGTGAACGAGTAGGTCTACCGATGAGGATCACGTCATTCAAATTTCAAGATAAACGAAGTTGTGGAGGTCATGAAATCAAGCAGTTGCTATAAATAGTAAATCACCTACAGAAACATGCCATAAATAGTAGGTCAGCTTGGGACGATAGTGTGAACAGATCAGTTAAGTCATGAGGATCCTGTGGTTAAAATTTCAAATCAGTCTGAGCTTCAGAAGTATGAAAACCAAGAACTTACTAAATATAGTAAGGCATGAATGAGCAGCTGAGAAAAGTTCTAAGTCTGACAAAAAAATCTTGCTCCACCCCGAAAATGCGCCCAAGGAAGAATCAGTTGGAAAGTGAAAATTTGTCTAAGTCTGGACTTAAGTCCAGCTTGACCCTCAAATGGGCCCATCTCCAGCATGAGCTCCATGAAAATTTTCTAAGACATTGCTAAATCCACCTCCCCCCTTCAATTGCGCCCTCATGGTTGGAGGATAAAAATTTGTTTAAGGCATTTAAACTTGAAGTAGACACATCTATATGCGCCTTAGGTTAAAGGAAAGTTGGTGGCGTAAAAAAATTGACTAAGGCATTAAAACTTGAAGCTCACAGTTCAAAATGCGCCTTATGAAGAAGAGGAACCCTTGAAAAATCCTCTAGTGTTTAAAATTTGAAGTAGACATGGTGAAATGCGCCTAGGAGACTAGAGATTGATGGAAAATTTCTAAGTATTGCAAATCGAAAGCTCAAAGGGCAAAATGCCCCCAAGCTTGAGGAGATGCCATGGAGAAATATCCTAAGTGTTGAAAATTGGAAGTAGAAGGGCTTATATGCGCCCAAGCAAGGAGAGAAGGTAAGAAGAGTTCTAAGGCATGAAACAAGAAGCTCACCCCCTGATATGCGCCCTAAGCAAAGATGAGAGCTGGAAATTTCACTAAGTGTTGTAAACTTGAAGTGGACCCCCTCATATGCGCCTTGATCTTGAGTAGGTCTTTAAAAATGTTTAAGTGATTGTAAGTTGAAAGGTGACCCCTCATTTGCGCCTTGACTAGGAGAAAAACTTGGAAATATCCTAAGGCATTAAAACTTGAAGTATGCACCCCTAAATGCGCCTTAGGTAAAGGGAGGCACATGGAAAATTTCTAAGTGTAAAATTGGAAGGAGGACCTATAAAATGCGCCTTTGCCTGAGAAGAGTTGGAAAAAAATATTCTAAGTGTGAAATTTGAAACTCACCCCCTTGAATGCGCCTTTGACTGAAGGGGAGAATATAGAATATTCCAAGTGTTTTAAATTGGAAGCAAGACCCCATGCATGTGCCTTAGCTATTTGAGGTAAATTAAAAGGTTTCTAAGTCATTCAACATTTAAAGTATGACCCCTCATTTACGCCTTGACTTGAAGAGTATTCTAAGTGCTTTAAATTTGAAGTTGGATCTAGTGAATGCGCCCCAAGTTGAAAGAGAAGTCTAAGGCAAGGAAGATGAATGTTTGAGGGGTCATATGCACCAAAGTGAAGAGAGAGGAAGCTCTAAGGCGTTGAAGAAGTTTCTAAGTTAAAATTCCTCCAGGACCCCCTTGAATGCACCCAAAGGTGTTGACATGTTAAAATTTTTTCTAAGTATTAAAATTTCACCTCTAGAGAAAGTACGCCCAGACTTGAGAGGATGATGTAATTTATTAAGGCATGTATGCAAATGGTAGGAGAAAGTCCAAAATGTGCCCAGCTGGCAGGAGGATGAATTTGAAATTTTCCTAAGTGTCAAAAGAGAAGAAGCACGCCCAGAGAAGTTAGATGAACTTTGTGATGAAATTTTTCTAAGATATTTAATTCCACCTTCCTCTAGAGGAAAATACACCCAAGTTGATGGAGGAGATAAAATTTTCAGAGGCATGGATAAAATTGGCTTAGATATGTCAGAAGGTGCTAGCTTCATGAAGATGATAAAAATTTTCAAGGCCAAGCAAGAAAATACGCCCAAAATAAGAATAAATTTGGTGGAAAAATATTTTTCTAAGGTCGAAAAAACCAAAAAATTAAATGAACCCCTTCGTTCATCGACACATGAATTTGATGCTTTCCGAAGGAAATTTTCTTCTAGGTACTAGATGTCTTCAATGAGGAATTGATTTTAAAGTCTTCCACAGCACGCCAAGGATTTCGGGATGAGGATTTTGATGGGCACCAAATTGATGAATTTTCTAAGGGGAAAATTTAAAAGGCAAGAAGAATAAAATGTGTTGTTGAAATAATATGCCTTGGCTGATGAATTTGAAGTTGATTGCCTAGGTGAATTTGCTCAAATTCTTTGTGAAGATAGTCTTCTTGAGCCAGAAATGAATAAAATCAAAGTTGTCAACACCTCTGCTGGTGAAATAAATTTCTTGAAGAAGATGCAGTTGAAGTTAACACTTTCAAAAGATGATTTTAAAAATTCATCTCTTAAATACGCCCTTGGGGAGGATGAAATTTGTCTAAGGCATTGAAATATGATGCGCAGGTGTTATATGCCCAGCCTACAGATGTTGAAAAATCATGAAGAAAGCAAACTTAGCTAGAGAAAAACGGTGAACCCTATTAGATCCAGAGATCACTCAGACCTTGGAAGTTAAAGCATGAAAATCAAGCAAGGTGAGTTTATATGATGAAGTGTACTGATGCTCTTCTCCTTGCTTGTTTTATAGGGTGAACATTGAGGCCGAGGCATGATGACTTGGGGAGATGAAGCGAATACCTTGAGAAAATGGTTAAGTGTCGATACCTAGTATGTGCCCAACTCAGGTGGCAAAGAAGAAATGTTTTCAAAGCTCAAGATGGAGAAAAAAATGGAAACCCAAGTGTTAATGGTCACCATCAAGTACTTCAAAGTTGAAGAACAACATCAAGGAGGAAAATCATCATCGAGCAGGGGAAAGAAGTTGTCGCCTTGGAGTCAGATCGAGGACGTGCCTACCATACCCTTTCAAGAAGTCAAAGCAATGATGATCAGACTCATCCAATTTGCAGTCAGAAAGCAGAACAGTGTGAATGCGTTTACAAACAAGAATCTTCTAAAAGGTGGTGGCCATTAATTGCTCATTTATTACCCCATTCTTCTTGGTGGCGGTTTTTAGGGTTAGGGTTTATGTGGCTCAATTTGAGCCATCCATTGGACTTGGCCAGCTATATAAAGGGGCATCCCCCCTCATTTGTAATTCAGTTAGACACTAGATCAAAGTAGAGAGTAGAGCAGAGAGACTTTAGTTGTAATAGCTTAGCATAGCATAGTTTGAAAGAAAAGGAAAGTTTTCCCTTGAAAACTTTGTAAGAGATTGTTGTGAAAACTATTATAATAAAAGATCTTTCATTGAATGGTGAATTCATGTTTGTTATATGCAACTAGCAAGGTTTCTTCATCCCTTCTACTTCAAGTAGCGTAAAGTAGCGTAATTTCATTTTCATGCAAGTAGATGTTAGCTGTGGATTTGTGGTGTTAATCAAGGCAACTTCGTTTTAGTCCATACCACTAGTAGCTTGATGACGACAAGTTTGCCTTGTGTGGTCAACTGGAAAATTTTACAAGCTTAACTTCGGTTGTGATTTACGTCTCGGCATGCATCGTCTTGATGGTGTCTTGATGCCGAATTGCGACTTGAAAACCTCTTTCCACTCCCTTGAAGATTGCACCAACTTTGTGTCAGCCATCCAATGTGAGGCGGAGCAGAGTCCGGTTGAAGTCTGTTGAGATTAATCCCACATCTTGTCTTAGAGTAGAATTTAGAACCTTCTTATCCCTACACTCATTTAAATTTAGTTCATTTCTAGTTAGTGTTAGGAAACTTGTGCTCACCTGCCAAATCATTCGAACCTCGTGAAACCCTTAATCTGCTGTCTGCTATCAGCTGCCGAACAATTGCGTAAGTCCCCTTGAAATACCAGCAAAAACACATCAAGCCAATTGAGGGTATTCTATTGCATTGAAGGAACCTTGGAGTTGAATGCATGAACTCTCTCGCAATCTTAGCGTGCTGGATACTTTGATGAAGAGAGAATAGGGTAGCCGTTGGCGACTTTATTCTGTGTTAGTGCGGTCACGAAAATCACATCAACAAAATTGGCGCTAGAAGGAGGGTCGCTAATAACTACATCATACAGTTGTGTTGAAGTAGAAAGGGTTTGAAGTACAAAAAGTTCTATTGGAGAAATTATCATGAATGAAGATGGTGTTCTCTCAGGATTGAACAATCCCACACGTGGCCAATAGAAGAAGCAGCTACATCCTGGATCATATCAGTTTGTTTTCGCTAAACAAGCTTAAGAGAATCTTGAGGTCTACGCCCAGTTCATCTAAAGATTTTGTGAAGTTAGAGCTACCTACGAGATCAAGGAAAAAGAAAGAAAGTCATTCAAGTAAGGAGGCTAAGTCAAGTGAAGAAGTGTTGTCAAACGAAGAGGTTCAATCGACCAAAGAAAGCAGAGAAGAAATTTCAAGTTTATTCCGAACTCCACCTAGTGCTTCGAGGTTCGCTCCAGCAAGATCATTCCAAGTCACCCCACCAGTGTTTATTCAGCAACAACAACTAGTTTAGGTTATCACGCCTCAACAACAGCTAGCCCAAGTTATTGTGTACCAGCGGCGACAGCCAATTCAAGCAATGGCTCAACCAGGAGGTCAACCGGCTCCCAATGGTGCTACATGGTTGGTTACCAACCCATGTCCGCTAGAGTTTCCTTATTACCATGACATGGCGAAGAATCCTGAAAATTTTTGTACCAAGTTCATTGTCAATGATAACCGCACGACCGAGGACCATATCAAGATGTTTGAAGGTCACCTACGCAATAGGCAGATTGGGTATGCAGACGTGGCTTGCCGCCTATTTCCACATTCTTTGGGAGAAGAGGCTCATTTTTGGTTCATTCACCTACCAGTGGGGTCTATAAGATCATGGGAGCCGATGAAGGAAGCCTTCATCGGAAAGTTTGGTATACCAGTCTCCCCTGTAGAGCTTGTGTGAATTTGCAGAAGTGAGAAGATAGGACCAAGAGCCCATCCATGCATTCAACAATAGGTTCCAAAAGGCCCTCACAAGGTTACGCGCTCCTTATGTTGTTGCTGATGCTCAGGAAAGCTACTATTCAGCACATGATCCTTTGACTGCAATGTTTGTGAAATTTCACCCCATTCCGGCAAACATGAATCAAGCTTACGCTAAAGCTGTTGAAGTAAGTCAGGGTTTAGGACAAAATATAACTGGACCCTCACTGTATGCTGGCCTAGTAGCAGCAAACAATCAAATACCAACGCTTGGCTCAACATGGAATCAACAAGTTCCAGTGTTAAATGCAATTCCATAGCCAGCTTATCAAGTGCAAGCACCATCAAGTCAGTTAGTTCTCCATCCTGGGATGCCTTTGTCCCAGACGCAGGTTACACAGCCTGTTTATCTCTAGAACATAGTGCCAACAGTGAAAACTCAAGAGGAGAAAGATTAAGTAAAATATTTAATAGAGCAAGTGAAGAGGCTGTGAACTGAGGTTACCTACCTCAAACACAAACTATGCAACGAAATTATTAGGCACACCAAGGTGCTAATCGAGGATATCAAAATAATCCTCCAAGTCATCAAGATACCCATCAAGGATACAGTCATGTAAACAGTTATGGGTATAGAAATAACAATCAAGGATTTCAAAAGAGGTCCTGGAATACAGGGCCCAACAATGGAGGTGTCCCGTCACCTTTGGACAGTCTGCCACCTCTTGAAAATCGTCCTGCATATAGAGTTTATATGGCGGAAACTGCCTCGTCAGGATGGTGTAGGTTACATAACATGAACCAACACTCTGAGCTTCAGTGCCACGAATTCCAAATTGTGGCTGGTATTCTCAAGAGTGAAGCAAGTAAAACAGAGGCCACAGAGAACCCTCCAGTTACAGGATATGAATTAGTCCCAGCACCCAGATATGATTAGGCGTTGATAATAGAAGATTCCAATTTCCCGTCTGAGTTTCAGAGCTACACGCCCCCACCAGTTGATCACAAGTTTCCATCAACTTCAGCGAACGGTCCCATGGGGATGCCGGAGTTTCAAATACCGTCTGAAGTTCATGCCACATATACATCACCAGAAGAGCCTCTTCATAGAGATGGGTATGTTTTTCCGCCTCTCAACAAAAGCGTCTTGGTAGAAGGAAGAAGGGAGGTACAAGCTTTTCAGACTACTAGAGGTACGACTCCTAAGGTATCTCAGAGGAATTACCACCAACAACATGAACCTTTGACGCCATCGGTACCTCCAAATGATTTTACAACTCCGCTGCATCCCAACGCAAGCAATAATCCAAGTTTACCTAAAGATTCTCTAGAGTACAGGCGGCAAAATGCAATGCAAGGCGGAAGTGGGAAACAAGCTACTTAGCAGCTTGTTCATCAAGTTGAGCGAGGACCAAAGGAGAGTCTTCCTAGAGAGGACGTGAAAAGACTTGGCTCTTATGTACTAGAAGAATTCAAAAGGATGAAAGTTAGTCTCCCTCTACATGAGCTAATGAAGATTTCAGAGGTAAGGGAGACCATTCTAGGAAGTTTGAATGAAACGACTGTTGTGAGAAGTACGTCCCAAGAAGCAACCAGTGCACCAAGAAATCCTCCTGTTGTCACACAGTCTCGTCCTGCACAAAACACGAATGTGGTAGAGGAGGTGCCTTATGCGCCATTTAACACTTGGGAGGCTCCACAGCAACCTCAAAACTTTATAGGTATGGTACAAGCTTCTTCAAACACTTCTAAGAAGCCACAGGCAGAGATTAAGGAGAGAGCTCAACCTGATGTTCTCACAGAGCAGAAGAAGAATCCAAAAGAGGTTGTCCGAGACAATCAATTTCAATCGAATAGAAAAGATGAAAGTAAGAATGCTTCAGTAGACGAAAGGAGAAAACCGGTAGTCTTTTATCAAGGAAAGGATGAACCAGCCCCATTTCTTGTTTCAATTAGAATTTTTGGAAAGTTATTGCATAACTGTTTGATCGATTTTGGTGCATCAAGTAATGTCATGCCTTTGAAGGTATGTGAGGCATTGGGTTTAATTCCGCTCCAGACCAACAAGAAGGTGACTCAGTTGTATAAGACTGAAGTTCCAGTTGTAGGAGAATTAAATAATATCCATATGCAGCAATTAAATAATATCCATATGCAGCTGGCAGCGGATCCCAGAATTCAGAGTCGCATTGACATATTAGTTGTGGATATACCTGATGGTTATGGCATGCTATTGAGCAGGGACTGGTCAAGGAAATTGAATGGTTACATTGCAACTGACTTCTCCCACATGTGGTTGCCTTGGAGAGGAGTTCCAAATCAGATAAAAATTGAAAGTACGCCATGACTTAGATTAATGATCATAGAGTGTGGTGAAAACAATGATATTTTGTTCGTGGAAACCGATTTGGGTTCATAAAAATCCGTCAAGCAAGAAGTCCTCATATTGCAGAGTTCAAACGAAGAAAAGCTTTTAGAAGATACATTTGCCTCCATCGAAGTATTGATTGAAAACGGTTCAAGTGTGAATGAGAATGAAGGGATGTTCGGGGATTCTATATTAAAAGGTGTAAAGCAAGAGACAAAAAATGCTTCCATCGAGGACTTGTCGTTACCCAATTCATATAGAATTCACGAGGCTTTCCATCCAAAGTGCAGGTGCCATGAGTAAGATCTCCGTGGAGCAAATCCCAAAGATGATTCAACAAGTCACTTTAGAGGAAGAATGTGGAGAAGTCAATAAGAGAGAAGATCGGGTTCAAACTAGATTGTCCCAGTTGATGCACTTGGAGGAGAAAAGGGATGAAGCTTTGGAAAGTTTGGCCAAGCATCAAGGAGTTATGAACAGTCGGATCGACAAATCGTGGTTGGACCCTTGTCAAGCTTTTGAGATCCTGGGAGATAATGCATTTAAGTTACGGACACGAACAGGAGGGGATATCCCATTGCCAGTTGATGGGCAGTTCCTCAAGCATTATTTCCAGTCCTAGTTTCCCTTCGAGAACCTCCTTTGTAGCATAGTTAGATTAGGTTTGTTTTCCTGTTTTCTTTTTTTCGGGTTGTTCCGTTTTTTTATTTTTGGTTTGTTGCCCTTTGTTTGGCGTTTTCTTCCCTTGAGTTGTCCACTCAAGTGGTTTTGGTTTGGAATGGGCAAGGATTTTAGAGTTTGCCATTATGAAGGGGGTGATGATGGTTTAATTTTCACAACGTGGTTTCTTTCCACCAGACTTAGTGCAAATTTTGAAAAAGCCAAGGTTGTTTTCCTCTTGTCATCATCTAGTTTCGATTAAGCTCATCTTGGGAGGTTAACCCGTTATTGTGTCTTAACACATGAGTCTAAAGATCTTAAATACCCTACCTATTTCCACTTTGGGTCATTTTGGTTTCTTGGGAAAGGTTATGGAAAGTGAAGATCTTACATCTTGCTTCAGTGCCACTACAATTCTCAAACCCATTGGAGGCTTCGTTGCCTGCCAGCCAATTGAGGAATTGACGGAGAATCAAAAGGAAAAGAAAATGTGCTAAAAAGAAATATCTGAAAAACAAGAAAGAAAGAAAATGAAAAATGAAAGAAATATTATGAAATATTGGTTTTGGGAATATGCAAGTAACTCCACCGGGGCTATGGATGCTCGACCGGCAGTGGAGCAATATTCGTGAGAATTGTAGCAACAACCTCGTCGGGGCTATAGACGCCTGACTGGTAGCGAGGCAATGTCCAGGATGCTTTTGAAGTTAAGATATTTATATAACTTGCTGGGACTGATTCTGGAAGTCAAGATGATTTAGAGATGGAATGAATATGCACACACTCACAAGGTCTTAGATGAAGGTGTTCTGATCCAATATCGAATTTTTCTCCCCTTTTGAGTAAGTGTCCTTTCCGTATGATGGTTCGAGAAAGATTAACCAAGGTTCAATTCTTAAATGTTTTTCAACACTTTCCCGTGGGGATGCCAGATGTTGTGACCTTTTCACACATCACCCCATTCAAAATGGGGACCCCCTTTTTTTTTGCTCCGTTCCTTGTCTTTTGGCTTTGGTTTTGTCTCTCTCTGTCTCTGTCTCTCTGTTTTGTTGTCTGCCTTTCCGGGTATGTGCCCGCCTTTGAGCTTAAACATGAGATTTTGGCTAAGTCTAGAGAATTAGGGTTTGGAGTTTTCTGGTCAATTTGAAGTCAAATGGAGTGAATAAGTTGGAATCTGAGCTTCACGTTGCAGTCAGTATGCTTCCAGCAGGTTCCCAACTAAATTTCATCGAATTCTGACAACTTACTAATTTTAGTAAGTACTAGATTTGGGGCGTTCTCTCAGCATTGTTGAAATTCTCTCAGTCACACTGCATCCAGGACATGTCAGGCTGCTCGTCTGCAAATTTTGAGCTGAAACGGACAACTTTCTATTTTTAGCAAGTTCAGCTTCGGGAGCAGATTTTAGGGTTTATATGCAAAGTTCTTCAATGCATGTTTCGAGATTCTTTCTGGGTTTTCTGAGACCTACGCAGTGATATAACATGCAAAATGAGACGATGACTTTCAGTATTTAGTGTTCAGAGGCTATTTTTAGGGTTTGCATGTTGAAGTTGTTAGTGCATGTCAACATATTCCTTGTGGGTTTTTTGAGGGCTTCACAGTGGTATAATATGCAAACCAGGATCATGACTTTTTCAGGAGCCATCTTCAGAGGCTATTTTTAGTGTTTGCATGCAGGGCTTTTCAACGCATGTCGAGTTATTCTTTATGGGTTTTTCAAGAGCTACACAGTGACGTGACATGCAAACGAAGATGATCACTTTTTCAGCAACTTACTATTTTTAGCAGATCCACTCTAGCAGCCCCCTCCCAGCATTTCAGAATCACAAATTAATCGGCATGCAACAGAAATGAGGTCAAACAGAGGTCATTTGATAGACATGCAAGTCAAATTAGGGTTTCCAGCATCGGGTGCCAGTGTGAACGAGCAGGTCTACCGATGAGGATCACATCATTCAAATTTGAAGACACACGAAGTTATGGAGGTCATGAAATCAAGCAGTTGCTATAAATAGTAAATCACTTGCAGAAACATACCATAAATAGCAGGTCAGCTCGAGACGGCAGTGTGAATAGATTAGTTAAGTCATGAGGATCCTGTGGTTAAAATTTCAAATCATTCTTAGCTTCAAAAGTATGAAAACCAAGAACTTACTAAATATAGTAAGGCATGAACGAGCAGCTAAGAAAAGTTCTAAGTTTGACAAAAAAATCCTGCTCCACCCTAAAAATGCACCCAACGAAGAATCAACTGGAAATTGAAAATTTGTCTAAGTATGGACTTAAGTCCAGCTTGACCCTCAAATGTGCCCATCTCCAGCATGAGCTACATGAAAATTTTCTAAGACATTGCTAAATCCACCTCCCCCCTTCAAATGCACCCTCATGGCTGGAGGATAAAAATTTATCTGAGGCATTTAAACTTGAAGTAGACACATCTATATGCGCCTTAGGTTAAAGGAAAGTTGGTGGCATCAAAAATTTGACTGAGGCATTAAAACTTGAAGCTCACAGGTCAAAATGCGCCTTAAGAAGAAGAGGAACCCTTGAAAAATCCTCTAAGTGTTGAAAATTTGAAGCAAACATGGTGAAATGCGCCTAGGAGGCTGGAGATTGATGGAAAATTTCTAAGTATTGCAAATTGAAAGCTCATAGGGCAAATTGCACCCAAGCTTGAGGAGATGCCATGAAGAAATATCCAAAGTGTTGAAAATTGAAAGTAGAAGGGCTTATATGCGCCGAAGCAAGGAGGGAAGGTAAGAAGAGTTCTAAGGCATGAAACTAGAAGCTCACACCCTGATATGCGCTCTAAGGAAAGATGAGAGCTTGAAATTTCCTAAAAGAGCTATTGACACCTCGCCTTTCGTACTTTTGTATGGTATAGAAGCTATTCTACCCAACACTTTGGAGTTGTCTTCTTTACAATTGGCATCTGCATTGGAGGATGAAGAGTTCAAAGATCCTATTCAGAAGCGGATACTGTACTTGATGAAGCTTGAAGAGGAGAGGACAAAGGTTGTTGATAAAATCACTCGGCACCAAGAGCGAGTGAAATTTTTTTTTGACAAGAAGGCTCGTCAGAGAGACTTCAAGGTCGGAGATCAAGTCCTTTTGTGGGACAAAAGGCATGAATCCAAAGGAATGCATTGTAAATTTGATTCCTTATGGTTAGGGCCCTTCCAAATTCATGAATCCGTAGGAGAGAACACATACATTCACTCGCATCAGGATGGAAGGCTTTTCCCACTTAGAGCGGGCAGTATCTCAAGCACTTCAACCCTCCGGGGGAGGAGTGATTCTTTGTAAATATTTTGGAAATACTTTTTATGCTTTATCATTATGTTGTATTTTGTTTCCCCATTTTGTGATGTTTTGTCATGTTTTAGGTGATTTTTAGGTTAGGCTTTTAGGAAAACTCCAAGGTTTTAGGTGATTAAGGAAAAGTCTTGACTCCAATGCACAAATCATAAGTCATTGGTCTACATAACACTGAGATTCTAGGGTTCTCCTATGCCGTAGGTATTCAACATGGTCACCACCCAAACCAATTTTTTTGCTTCATGAAGGCATTTTGCTTAAAAGAGTCTAAACCTTGCGAAAATGATGTCAAATCACAGTTTTTTGGGCAAGTCAAGCATGGATTTTGGTCAGTGTCGTGTCAGTCGTTATCAGCAATTGAGCAGTACCTAGAGCTCAGAATCAAAACCTGGGACTCAGAACGAGACATATGATGATGGAGAAACACTTCACGATGAAATTATATTCTGGCATGGTCATCTCAGTGGCTAGAACAGTGATTTTAGAGAGCAAACAGATGAAGATTCTTGGCAAAAAGCAAGTCTGCACCCCTGTAGCCCATGGGTGCCCTTCTCTTTGAAGGTCCAAATTTTGTGGTTTTTTCTTGCTTATGCATTCAATCTCTTTAGAATTGGCCTAGCTATCCGGCGAGCTATCCTGCGATGTTATCCGAGGTCTACAACTCCGACAACTGACGTCAGAAGTTGAGGTTATGAAATGGTTGCATGTTTCAAAAATTGGTCAGTTTGCAAATAAGTGCCCCTGTAGCCCAGGGGTGCTTTTCAAGATGACCCCTGAGATGAATGAGTTTGCAGATGATGTCTTCTTGAGATCTTTCATAATCTAGTCCGACTTCCCAATGTACCAGTCAGCCAGTCAGTCCAACATTTTGAGTGATCGTGGCAATAATTCTACTGGACACGTAAATCAGAGGCTGGAGAAATGTGGTATTCACACGTGTACCTCTGTAGTCCAGGGGCGCCTAGCCTTTAGGCTTGTCAGATGGAGTTTTTAGCTTTGAAAGTCTTCACGGGACTTATGAGGAATTACTCTAGCTATCCAACGAGCCCAGCCATCAGCCTACGGGATTTGGAAAATGCTCGTACGTGCGAGGTCTTCATAGAATATTGAAAAGTGAAAACTCATAAAATCGCTAAGTTTGGTCGTACATTTCACATTGGGAAAGGCACCCTTCTCTTTGAGGTCTTAGAAGCAATTTTCTTGCTTCGTCACCTCTAGAGACATCTTTGGCAAGTCGTTCTAGCTACGCGATGAGACAGATGGTGCGCGAATTGGAGCACTCCAGGTCCTGATATCAGAGGTCAAAGTAGGGTATTTGGTTGAAAGTTGCAGTTCTGACAAAATGGTGTTTGAGCCTTCTTAGGCCAGGGGCTCCCTTGCTTTTGAGGTCTCTAATGCAGCTTTCAGGTGCCTTACATATAGTCGTTGGATGAAAAATACTTCCAGTCACGCAGTGAGCCTACCATCCAGTCAATAGGGTTCATCGTTCTTCGTCAGCGGTAGTTTGAAGCATTAGATGGCAGTTTTAATCAAAGGCGCCTAATTTTTTGAGGTGTTAAATGTTGGATTTTGCAGTTGCAGCCCCCAACAGACATTTCATCTTTGCTTTGCAGGCTTCGCGATGAATATCTCAGCTTAATCTCTACATCACTCAGTCATCCAGGATTCAGAGCTGAATATGGTCAACTATAACTTTACAGTAAGGCTACAAAGTAGGAAGTTAGCAGAAAAAGTCATATGTTGAGCAAATGGATGCTTATAAAGTCAAATGAGGACTTTTTGAGATCAGTGAAGGTTGCCGAATCCATCCAAGTGCTTTACGTTGTTTGTCAATTGAATAAAATAATATTTAATATTTATTTTTTATGTATAAGTATTAAATGGCGATTTTCGTCAAAGAGGCGCCTTTTTGATGCTTATTCTCAAAATCGCATGTGATGGCAAGTGAATATTATTATATTATTATTTTAATTTGGACTCTGAGTCAGTGTCAGTGTAACTAGAGGGGGTCCAATTAGAAACATTCTATTTCAGTCGAGGTTTTAAAATCTTGCACTCATCATTATGGTGCGAATTTACTCTATTTAAACATGGCGCCAGCCATTAATTCATCACCCAGCTTCAAAAATTCGTAGTTCTTCACAGGCAGAGAGAATTCTCTCAAGAGTTGGGCAATTTTGTCAGCAATCAGATTCAGAGACATCAAATATTTCCTTTTACAGGTACAAGTCTGAAGTTATTAGTAAATTTAAAGAACTAAGTGGCGATTTTGGCAGAGGAAAAACACAGAAAAAATGTCTTTTCTCCTCTTAAATTCATCAAAATTCTCTCAGATTCAATTCGCATGATCTAGAAACAGGAAAATTTTGGCAAATTAATTTATCTAGATCGATTTTACAAAGCTTCCTTACTTAAATGCATGTGCTTGAATTTTGAAGAATTTTTAACTCTAGAGCATTAGTTCTCGAGTTTCTAATTTTCTCAACTGAAAATTCCTTGCATGGTCAAGTAGAAGTTAGATTTTCACATTTTTGATGTTCTGGGTTGTCTTAGAATCTTTTTCTGGACAAAACCCATATCTCAGATTTTTCACCGAAAATTACTCTTCGATAGGCTATTTTTAGCTTTCCAGAAAACTTGTCAGAATATAGCCATGTTCACTGTCAACAGGCGAGTTTTTCAAAATGCAATACACTACTCTCAAATAAAGGACCAAATCAATCCCAACTCACGACTTCAGCGGGACAGTTGAGACGAATCTCCATAAGGTGCTGCCAGAGGCAGTCCTAGATCCAATCAAGATCAAAGATTCAATTATTCAGAACATTCAGCAGTCTGGGTTACTTGAGGCCGCTTCCATACCTATCTCCGTTCACTATGTTGAGTTTGTAATGTCTTGTGTTAAGCATTACAACTTTGCTACTCGTGAGATAGTGTCAGTAGATGGACGAGTCATTTGCAGTCTCAAGCCTCTGGATGTTGAAAGAAGTTTTGGTATCCCTCAGCACCCGAGCAGTCTGGTCATTTCCATGGAGCAGTGTGAGCATGCATTCAATGTTAATATGGACAAGTGCCAAAGTAAGATGGTAGAGCGATGGTTGAAGCTAAAGAAGAACAAATTGCCAAACAATGTGGGTAGCGGCGAGTATAAGGATGAGTACTCGATTCTAATCACACTCTTGAATCGTGTCTCAGGTCATTCAGATGCAAACGTTTTCAAGCCCTGGATGTATTACATCATTGGTTGCATCATATCTAGGCAAGAGCATTATGATTGGGCATCCTTCATCAGCGATGTTCTCCACAAACAAATCACCGGTTTCCTAGTTGCCAACGAGTTTCACATGTGTTCTTACTTCGTGCACTTGATAGTCTACCAGGGTCAGTTTAGAGGATTAAACATGATTGGCATACTGAGTGTTCAGAAAGTCTATCACTATTACGATCAACTTGAGTTCACTAAGGTTGAACGTCACTTCAAGCATGTTCAAGAGGCTTTCCTGACTTATACAGATAGAAATCTGGACCGGGAGTTGCACATTCGTATCTCGGTGGTTGCTAGAGCAACAATGGTTGATTGGGCGGACTGATTCATTCAGTTCCCTACATATACCTACATCCGAGTATATGGATTTACAGGAAATGCAGCCATTCTTCCACGCTATCCTTCGGATAGAACCTTGGCGTAAGATGTGGGAGGTTTATCAGATGATGAGGGAGAAGTACTTTCTCACTTTTTCAGATAGCAGGTTGATACACGGCTGCTGCCGACAGTTGATTGGTAGGCCAAGGAGTACGCATCATTAAAGGAGAGGTCTAGTAGAGTTATCCAAAACAATATAGTTTACCTCACAGTAAGAAGACCAGGAGGGTAAATGTGCCCAGAGCAGAGTCGCCACCGATGGATCCTTCATTACCTTCCTCATGAAAGCCTAAACAAAAGAAAAGGAGTAACCCTCCTAAAAAAAGTCAAGTGCATAACAATTCAAAAGGTAAGACGCTTGCCATTGATAAGCACATGGAGCTTGTCAGAGAGCTTGTCAGGGAGCCTGTCAGAGAGCTAGTTTAGAGTGTGCCAGTACCTAAGGTCCAGCCTCGCATTCCTACACCAGCCCCAAAGTAGTCTCCAGTCCCGATTCATATTGAATTGGACTTAGACTCTCCATCTTGCAGTAGCTCCTCTACATATTCACTCTCGTCGGAGCCTCTTGTTAATAGTACAGATCCTTCTAGTGGCATTAACCGAGACCAGTCTTGGATTGAAGGTCAACTCGGAAGGAAGAGGAGCCAGCCATCCTATGTCCTTGATCATTTAGACTTCGATTATGCTTATCAGGATGCGCTAGACAAGAGGATCAAGAAACAGGTCCACATAGAGATGAATGCTGATATGGAGATCGTCTTTGAGACTGCCATACCTCCAGAGGAGAAGAGTTTGGATGAGATTGAAGTTCAGGACTTCGAGGTGATCACAGTCAACCTTGGTCGAAGCACCCGCTAGACACAGGTTCATCTCCTACAGGTTGCTACAGATAGCTCCAGGGATAGATTGTTGAAGGACAGAGAAGACAAGGAATCCCTCAAGGCTGAAATCAAACAGCTTCATCAGTACATTTCTAGCCTTGTACATAGGTTAGATGTAATCGCCACACTCCTGCCGATGCTTGAGCCACCAGCAGAGCAGGGTCAGCTTAATCACCTGGTTACATACGACAAGCGTTTGGAGGAATGGGAGGAGAAGTTTGTTGCTAGAGGCCGCTCTGTGCTTGCAGAGTTATATCAATTGTAATACAATGCACGCGAGCTCCGTCTATGTCTCCAAGATGAGGAGCGAGACATGGAAATTAACAAACCACAGGATGAGATTATGATTGCTCACTTGAGTGTGGCATATGAATCAGTCACAGATGTAGAAGATAGAGAAGTTATCTACTCTTGGAAAACACAGTTGGTTTTCAAGGCGAAGATAGAGGAAACAATGGCATTAGAGTTGGTTGAGAGTAGAGAGCACGTCACTAGTGCACTCCGGTACATGAGAACTCTTGTGTCTCGCATACCGTGCTGGTATCAGATTGAGGGTGGTGCGTATGTTGAGCTTATTGACATACAGTCAAAGCTCCAAGCACTCGTTCATAGTATTTTCAGTGGGGAGACCGTTGGTTGTAAGATTAATCAACCTACTGTCATGTCAGCATTGTTCGATGAAGCGACCAGGAGCAGAGGTGAACTTCAGTGTCAAATCACAGCTAGTGAGGACATGCTGCACAGACACATCATACTTCAGCAGAGTATCAGTGCTCCAGACTGTGATGCAGTAAACAATCCGTTGAGAGATTGGTTGCTCGAGATCATGGCCAATAGACTTCAATTCCCACCTCTCAGGATAGACATTAAACACAGGCGTTAAACTTGGTGTTACCTTTTCAAGTTAACTCGCACACATCTCATGCATGTCTATTTTGGGATTATCTTTGTTCACTTGGAGTTGTATTGAGGGTTTACGTTAACTGATGGTAGTGTTCCAGTTAACTTTGCTTTCAATAAGGAAGTGCATGCTTGCACATTGTCCATTTAGATTAATTGTACCGGTTAATTGATGGTAGCTTTTCAGTTAATTGTATAGTTTTCTTTATTAGGGTTTTAGCAATAATTGTGCATGCATTGCAAGACTATTGTTGACTCAAGGTGATTTTAGGGTCCCTACACCTTTTGATTTCTATAAATAAGAGCTTTTGCTCATTTGTACATAACTTTTGCACACAATAGTAATATATGCTAAGCCAGATTTTTCTGTAATATTGCTATTATGTATCTGTTCACTTTGGTTGGATGATCATTGTTCTTGTTGACGTGGTTTTTGCGACTACACCAACACGTAATATAGTTGCCGATGGCTACTCTATCCTCTCTTGAACAAAGTTTCGCATATTGCGAGATAGATCATGCATTTAACTCCAAGGTTCCTTCATGCAATAGAATACCCTCAGTTGGCTCGATGTGTTTTGCTGGTATTTCAAGGGGACTTACACAATTGTTCGACAGCTAACAACAGACAGTGGATTAAGGGCTTTCGTGTAATTCGAATGATTTGGCAAGTGAGCACAAGTTTCCTAATTCTAACCAGAAATGAACTGAATTTAAAAGAGTGTAGGGCCTAAGAAGTTTACGTTCTATTCTAAATGCAAGATATGTGGAGCTCAACTTCGGCAGACTTCAACCAAATTTCACTTAGCCTCGCATCGGACAGCTTCAGCGAAATAGGTGCAATCTTCAAAGGAGTAACGAAAGGTATTCAGATTATAGTTCGACATACATATACCATCATAAAGATGCATACAAGCATAAGAACCACAATCGAAGTTAAGTTTGAGGTATTTTCCAGTTGACCACGCAAGGCGGACTTACCATCAGTAAGTTGCTAGTGGTATGGATAAAGAGAAGCTACTTCGATCAAACACCACAAATCCAAAGTAAACTACCTGCATGAAAATCAAATCCTACTTGAAATTGAAGGAAGAAGAAACCTCACAAACTATTCATGACAAAAGTGGAGTTCACCATCAATGAAATTCTTTTATTATGATTAGCTTTCGTGACAATTTCTTACAAAAATTCTCAAAGGGAGAATTCCCCTTCTCCTTCAAACAATGCAATGAAACTAAACTATTCTAACTCCAAAAAAAAAATGTCTACTCTCTACTCTGCTCTGATATCCAACTTATTAACTACTAGTGTACAAATGAGGGGACTCCCCTTTATATAGCTGGCCAAGGCCAGTGGACGGCTCAGATTACAATCGACTGGATGGCTCAGATCGTGCCACCTCAGCCCTAAACAAGATTCACCCTAAAAACCGCCATAATGGAGAGTGGGGCAATAAATGAGCAATTAATGGCCACCATCCTCTAGAAGATTCCCGTTTGTAGACGCGTTCACACTGCTCTTTTCTTGACTGCAGACTTGATCAAATAAATTCAACTACAGGCACGTTCTCGATTTAACTTCAAGGCGACAACTTCATTCTTCTGCTCGATGATGATTTTCAACACTGATGTTGTTCCTCAACACTTAGCCACTTTTTGGAAACTTTTCTTCCTCCGTGATTCATTATCTTGGACTATTTGCTTTATTATTCCAAGTCATCATTGCTTGGTCTTCGACGTTCCTCCTGCAAAACAAGCAAGGAGAAGAGTATTAGAACACTTCATAATATAAATTCAACTTCCTTACTGGGATTTTCATGTTTTGATCTCCAAGGGTTCATCGTTTTACTCTAGCACAACTTTGCTTTCTTCATGATTGACTTCAACTGCATCCCCTTTACTTTTCCGGCTGAGGTGTTCGCAATTTTGATCTCGTTCATCTCTGGCTCAGGAAAATTATATTCACAAAGAACTTGAGCAAATTCACCTAGGCAGTTCCTTTCGAATTCATCGTCTGGAGTATTTTACCTTGAAAACACATTTTATTCACTTTGCCTTCGAAAATTTTCAAATTTTCCCTTAGGAAAACTCATCAATCCGGTGCCCATCTTGAAAGCCTTGGCGAAGTGTAGAAGACTTGGAAATCAACTTCTCATTGAAGATCTTTAATACCCAGAAGAAAATTTTCCTCAGAACGCATCAAATTCATGGGTATACAACGAACGGGTTCATTTAATTTTCCTGAATTTTGAATCTTGGAAAGATAATTTTTCGTCAAATTTAATCCATTTCCTCATCTGTGAACATTTCTTGTTGCTCTGACTTGAAAATACTTATCAATCCTGTGGAACTAGCATCATCGAACTCCTCACCTGGCAATTTATTCATGTCTTAAGAAATTTCATCATCCTCCATGTCTAGGCATAATTTCCTAAGGAAGAAAATATTTTGTCTTAAAAAAATTTCAAATCATTTAGCATTTTGAAAAATTTTCCTTAGGAAAATTTTATTCATTTTCAATCCTTCCTGTGGTGAGAAATTTTTTTATCAATTCACTTGGAAAATTTTAATGCCTTGATCACACTTGTATGTCGTGGAGAATATTTTTTATTTTTATTTTTTAAACCAACGCCCAACACCATTCTCCATCCTTGGACGTTTTCAAAGCTTCTCACAAGTTAAAGCGCACTTGGAGGGATGTGCTTCAAATTTAGACACTTAAAATATTCTAAAACCCACTCTTCCAGCCTGGGCGCATTTAATAGGTTGAGCTTCAACTTTTGACCATTTTTCAAACTCCCACAAGTCAAGGGCGCATTTCATAGGGGGAGCTTCTACTTTTAAATGCCTTAGTGAAATTTTCAATCCTCCTTTATCCTCAAGGTGCATATGGAGGGGTAAAGTTTAAATCTGCAACACTCAGCATTTCTCAAGTTCTCTCCTTTTGTCTTAGGCGCAATTCTACCCTTGAACCTTCATTTTCAATTTCCATTATACCCAGATTTTCCTTCAATCTTACATCAAGGGCGCACAAGATGTGATGAGCTTTCAGCTTTGATAACTTAGAAAACTTTCTCAATCTCCTCCTTCAAGGCGCAAATGAGCCATGCTACTTTCATTTTCCATACTTAGAGAAATTCTAACTTATCCTCTTCAAGTCTAGGCGCATATAGAAGGGGCTACTTCTAGTTTCCAATACTTAGCATTTTTCAAAGCTCTACAGGCAAGTCCAGGCGCATTCCAGAGGTCATGCTTCAAATTTTGAAGATTTAGAATATTTCAAATTCCTCTCATTAGTCCAGGCGCCAATAAGAGGTCTTGCTTTCAGTTTTGAGCACTTAGAATATCTTAGAGTCCCATCTTCTAGCAAGGGCGCAAATCATAGCCTGAGCTTTCAATTTCAATGCCTTCACAAAATTTCATCAATCCCTCTCTTCTCCCTGGGCGCGAATGGAGGTGCTTCTTCAAATCTTTCACACTTTAGAAACTTTTAAGTTTCAACCTCTTCTTCCAGCATAGGCGCATTTGACCCATGGAGGTTTCAATTTTTAGAAAAATTTCCAAGCATCTCCTCAAAGCTAGGCGCATTTTGGACCTCCTACTTCCAATTTTCGACACTTAGAACATTTTGAAGTCTCCTCCAAAGTTGGGCGCAAATCATAGCTTGAGCTTTTAATTTCCATGCCTTAGAAGATTTCTCCAGTTGATATTTCCATGAGGGGCGCATTTTCATGGGTGAGCATCAAGTTTTAATGCCTAAGTAAAATTTTCATCCTTTTGCCAGCTAAGGGCGCATTTTGACCTGTGAGCTTCCATTTTCAAATGCTCAGAGAATTTCCACCAACCTTCAGCTTTTAAAGGCGTTCTTTACTGGCTGGACTTGAAAATTTATCAATTTCAGTGAATTTTATGCTCTTGCCTGATTTAGGGTGACTCGATCATGCTAACCCTAATTTGTCCTGACTTTCTATTTTTAGAAAGTTCCTCAGATTTCGTGCTTTGAATTGACTTTTGACCCCAGAAAGCTTGATTTTGCTTTGTTTCGAACCTCGAGGCGCGATTGTGCTATTGATGCCCGATGTCTGTTTGTACCTGCTATTTTTAGCAACCTGCTAAAAATAGTAATTGCTCAAAAAGTCTTCAAATTTGGCGTGTTGATTGCCTGAAATGTAGAGATCGTGACTGGATGCTGCTTCTGCTTGACTGTCCTGCTCCGCCCTTGATTTTGGGAAACCCTAATTTCTCTGCCCAACCTGCTAAAAATAGTAAGTGTCTGATTTTTCATCCTCTGCAACTCCGTTTGATCTGAAATTCACGCCATAGGGTCTTCATAGCATGCTTGACCTATACCTACTGACGCCTTGCGCTGACCTGCTATTTATAGCATGCTTCTGGAGGTGGCTTACTATTTATAGTAACTGCTTGTTTTTGAGACTTCCACAACTCCGTTTGACTTGAAATTCGAATAACGCGCTCCTCACCACGTGACCTGCCCGTTGACATTGGCGCATGCGGCTGACTTTCTATTTTTAGTCAGTTCCCAAAACGAGTTACTATAAATAGTAAGTGCTCCGTTTGCCTTCAAATTTTACCAGCAGACTCCCTGAAAGATGCTGATCGCGGTGGTTTACACCGTTTTCGGTACCCTTGACTTTTACCCTCTCGCTTTGGGTCCAAGCCGAAACCCTAATTCATCTTGCATGCATATCAAACGCATTCGCTTTGTTCTCGCTGCTTGCATTGTGACGCTCTCGTGATTCTCGGCGGCTGGAGGCTACGCCGATGCATCCGCTAAAACAGCAAGTTCCTTAATATGACTCTCGCTGCATGTAGCTAACACGTGGTGCTTCCTAAAACCCACAAGAATATGCAGACATGCAAAGAAAACGCCATGCAACCAAAATAAAATTCCTTAAGATCAATTGAAGTCAAGTATTCGCATTTTATATCAAGCATAAGGTCGCAGAAAACCTGTATAAATCTCCCGCATCAGTTGACGTGGTTTTTGAGACTGCACCAACACAGAATAAAGTTTCCCAACGGATACTCTATCCCCTCTTGAACAAAGTATTCAGCATGCTAAGATTGCAAGTGAGTTCATGCTTTCAACTCCAAGGTTCCGATAATGCGAATAGACTCAGTTGGCTCAATGTGATTTTGCTGGTATGTCAAGGGGACTTACACAATTGTTCGACAGCTGACAACAGACAGCGGACTAAGGGCTTTCATATAATTCAAATGATTTGGCAAATGAGCACAAGTTTCCTAATTCTAATCGGAAATGAACTGAATTTAAAGGGTGTAGGGATAAGGGTGTTCTAGTCTACTCTAGGGTGTGGGACATGGCGATCAATTCTCACAAGCTTCAACCAAGCTCCGTTTTGCCTCACTTCGGACAGCTTCCGCGGAACTGGTGCAATCTTCAGAGGAGTGACTTAAGATGTTCAGATCACGATTTAGCATGAAGACACCATCACAACGATGCATGCCAAAGATATAAACCATAAGCATTCGAGACTTAAATTCATATGGATTGTGGAAATCAATTACATTGATATAAACCATAATCGAAGTTAAGTTTCACAAAGTTCCAGCTTGACTACGCAAAGGCTTAACCTAATCAGCGTGAGCCCGCTTAGTGGTATGGGACGAACGAAGCCTTGTTCAAATCGAGCACCACATTCCACAATTGCTAAGTACTTGCATGAAATGAAATCTACTTTACTTTAAGCTACTTCAAGATGCTACGTGAATTGGAAGGACGAAGAAGCCTCAACAACTATTCACAACAAAGAGGAATTCACCATCAATGAAAATTCTTTTATTATGAAAGCATACATGACAACTTCTTACAAAGTATCCAAAGGGAAGACTTTCCTTCCTTTTCAATCTAAACTATACTATCAACTATCTAATTGCTCTCTACTCCTCTACTATCCTAACTCTGATCTAATTCTCCTTCTAATGAGATTACAAATGAGGGGGACTCCCCCTTTATATAGCTAGCCCAGTCCAAAAGACGGCTAGGGTTACAATCGGCTGGATGGCCCAGATTGTGCCACCTCAGCCCTAAACAAGATTTGCCCTAAAAACCGCCACAAAGGAGAGTGGGGTAATAAATGAGCCATAATGTCCACCATCATCCTTCTAGAAGATTCCAATCTTGAAACGCGTTCACACTGCCCTTGATCTTCTTTCTGATGTTGTTCTTCAACTTCGTTCGAGCTTACATTCCTTTTCTCCATCTTAAGCTTTGAAAATGTTTCTTCAACACTTAGCCATTTTTCGCAACTTTTCTTCCTCTGAGGTTGAAATCTTATCGTGGAGTATTTGCTTCATCATCATCGTTTGGTCTCGATGTTTTTCCTGCAAAACAAACAAGGAGAAGAGTATTAGAACACTTCATAATATAATCTTAACCAATTTACCTGATCTTCACGCTCCAACTTCCAAGCGTTCATCGCCCTCGCTAGCCAACTTTTGCCTTCATCATGATTCTTCATGCCTTAGCCAATTTTTCAACCCATTTTCCTCAAGGGCGTATCATCTTTGAGAAATTCATTTCACTAACTGGAGCTCTGATACCCAATTTCGTTCATCTCTGGCTCTGGAAGATTAGTCCCACGAAGCACTTGAGCAAATTCACCTAGGCAGTTCCTTTCAAATTCATCGTCTGGAGGATTTCACCTTGAAAACACATTTTCTTCATTTTGCCTTAGAAAATTTTCAAATTTCCCTTAGGAAATTCATCAACCTGGTGCCCATTTAAAATCTTCATACCAGAATCCTCGACAAGCTGTGGAAGACCTTAAAATCCATTCCTCATCGATAATCTTCGATACCCAGAAGAAAATTTCTTTCAGAACGCGTCGAACCCATGGGTACCCAACGAATGGGTTCATTTAATTTTCGGGAATTTTGAACCTTGGAAAAAATAATTTCCCTGTGAAATTTAAATCCGTTTTTCATATCTGTGAAGATTTCTTGTTGCTTTGAAAATTATTTATCAACCTGTACAGCTGGTATTTTCTGACTTCACTTCCGATAATTTTGCTCACATCTTGAGAAATTTCACCACCTCAGAGTCCAGGCGCATTTTCTAGAGGAAGAAAATATTTTGTGCCTTAAAAATTTTTTTTTTTTGAAATCACTTAGCACTTTGAAAATTTTGCCTGGGAGAAAATTTTATCCAACTTCATCCGTCTCAGAGAATTTTCTTTCAAAACACATCACGCCCAACATACTTTATTTTATTCATCACTTTGTATTTTATTCTTCATAAAATATCCAACGCCTTAACAACTATCATCAATACCTTAGGCGCATTTTATACCATGAAGGACATTTTTAAAAAAATCTTCAACGCCTAGCTTACTCTTTAAACTCCCTTTGGGCGCATTTTATGTTTGAGGAGGACATTTATTCCTACGCCACTCATATTTTGTCATCGCCACCTTCACCTTGCATGGCGCACATCACATTTGAGGGTGAATATTCAACTTCACCACGCCTAGCAATATTTTCTCTTCCCTTTGGGCACATTTCTCACTCATGCCTAGCATATTTTATTAACCTCACCAATACTTAACCACTTTCCAACTCAAATCCACTCTTTACTTGGCGCATTCAAAGGTTGGAGAGGAAAGTCAACACTAAGATATTTCCATCTTGCACAACGCCCAGCAATCTCCACTTGTCTTCATCTCTATTTGGGCGCATTTTACCCCTTGAAGAGGATGGGCGCATTTTGCCTATGGTGAAGGATAAGCTTTGTTGACCCTTTTGACTTTTCCCTAACTTGCTTTGAATCATGGGCGCATTTCAGCATGTGTGAAGGATGACTTTTGAATTTCCTTATTTTGTCTTGACATGCCTTGATTTGGGCGCATTTTGCCCATGTAGGAGGATGAACTTTACTTAGAAATTTTCCTTGACTTTCTTATGAGGTGGGCGCATTTGGCACATAGAGGAGGATAAAAACTTTTGACTACTTTGACCATTTGCTGCATGGGCGCATTTAGCATAGGGAGGTGGATTGTATACTTAGAATATTTTGAACATGCTTGAACATCTTTGCCTTGAGGGCGCATTTCACCATGTGTGAAGGACGAGATGCTTGCCTTAGAATTTTTTATGCTTCAACTCCACCAACTTGGGAGCATTTTACATGGGGAGGTGGATGAAAACATGTTAGAAAATTTTCAAACACCCGGAAGGCAAGTTGGGCTCATTTCACCTGTGGTGGAGGATAAACTTCAGACTTAGACATTTTTTTTCGTCCTTGCCAGCTTCTCTGCCCTTCTATTTATAGTAAGCCCTCCGATTTTTGCATCTCTGAAGCTCATATTGATTTGAAATTTTGAACACCGGATCCTTACGACTTCAACAATCGTTGTGCTTGCCATTCAGAATTCGACTGCTATTTTAGCCCATTTTAAGATGATTTATATAAATAGTAACCTCTTGTTTTCGACCATCCATTGCTCCCGATCTGTGTTCTTAGGATTAGTACCCAGAACCTCAGACCAGTTGAATGCGAACGATACGAGTTACTACCGCTGATAATCTGTATTTGAGTATACGAGTGCATTGACGGTACCAGAGACCCGATGAATGCTGGCGGACGGGGTACCGACCGCGATACCGAGCCGAACCCACAGAACCCACGACCCGAAGCGCACTTAGTGGGGCCCAAAAGTGAATAAAAAGCAATTTTTTAATTTCTATTTTGCTACAAAACCCTAAAACGACCCAATATGAGGCATTTTAACACTAAAGCATTTCATTTTTACCTCTCATTTTGCTCTCTCCATAATTTGTGTCCATCTTAGCATTTTTAAGGGAGGTGATTGCATTTGAAGGAGATCGATTGTGGAGTGGCAAATAGCTTCTACAAAGGAGATTTAAGTGTTCAAGGTATGCATTTAAACCCTATTCTTCAATCTTTTGATGAATTTTTTTAAGTTTCTTAGTTTTTGATGAATTTTTTCAAGTTTGTGAAGAAGTTTTTCAAATATATATTTTTTTTCTTCATTTTTTTTATAGATTGCAACAATGGCCAGTAGTCAAAGTTCAGTGGGTGGGGATGGAAGCCAAAAGTTTAAAATTGATAAAGGATCTCCTTTATGGAGACATACCACACGAATTTCACAAATTCCTGGAGGTGGGGGGTTTGTCTGGAAGTGTAATTTTTGCAATGCACAATATAATAGCTCCTACTACCGAGTAAAACTTCATTTTATGGGCCCTGGTGGTAAAGGGATTAACATGTGTGTGGGTCCAGATAAGAAGGGGTTATCTACTGGACAAATAGCAGGATTTATAAAAGAACAAGAAGATGCCGACAATTCAATTGCAAGAGGAAAACAAACTAGTTATAGTTCCGGAAAGAAAAAACAAACATTACCCACTCATCAGATTGTTAGGCCCTCTAGACATCCCTTCTTGTCTATACCCTCTACGGAAGAAGAAGATGAAGAACTAGAAACCACCACCCGCCAGAGAGGTCCATTAGAGAAAGCATTTAAAATGGAGGCAAGAGATATTGCTGAAGAAAAAATTGCACGTTGCCTCTATGCCAATGGTCTTCCATTCAACTTGGTGAGATCACCATATTGGAAGGACATGGTGTCAGCAATAAATAGTGCACCTCCCGATTTCACAAGTCCTGGGTATGAAAAGGTGCGTACCACCTTATTGCAAAAAGAGAGGAAATATGTAGAGGCCCAACTAAAACCAATTAGAGATTCTTGGGTTGAAACAGGTGTATCTATTGTTTCCGATGGATGGAAAGATTGCAAAAACCGTCCATTGATTAATGTTATTGCGGTGTCCCCCAAGGGGGCAATGTTTTTGAGGGCGGTTGACTGTGAAGGGCAAGTGAAAGATGCAATGTTCATTTCCAGGATTCTCATTGACTCCATAGAGATGGTGGGTAGTGAAAATGTTGTCCAAGTAGTTCCGGACAATGCAAAAGTTTGCAGGGCTGCAGGTGCTTTGGTAGAGGCCAGATATGAGCACATCTTTTGGACACCGTGCGCTGTACACTCCCTCAATTTGGTGATGCAAGCAATTGGCACCCAAATAGAGTGGGTGAAAGAAATATACCAGGAGTCTGAGGAGATCCAGATGTTTGTGACAAACCACCATATGTCACAAGCAATTTTCCGAACTTTTTCAACATTGGAATTGTTGAAGGTAAATTTTAAAATTTAATATATTTAGTTTCATTTATCATTTATGTCATGTTTTACATAATTGAATAAAATAATTTTTTGCATTATTTACATATTTTAAATGTGTTATTAACTTACTATTAACATGTTCTTAGGTTGCCGAGACCCGGTTTGCATCTCACAGTTGTTCTGAGACGACTTGTGAAGGTGAAAGATGCATTGAGTCAAATGGTTATTAGCAACCAATGGAGTATATGGAAGCAATCAAATTCAGAGAGGGCCCAAAAAGTCAAGGCATTGATCTTGAATGACGATTGGTGGGATCGTGTGAATTATGTATTGGAATTCACCGAACCTATCATGTCTATGCTTCGGTTTGCTGATACAGATGAACCATGCTTGGGGGATGTCTATGATAGCATGGACACAATGTTGGAAAAAATAAAAATAGAAATACAAAAAAAAGAGAATGATCCTGAAGACACCTTGTACAAAGGGGTGGAAGCAATTGTTCTTCATCGTTGGAACAAGATGACAACTCCATTGCACCTCCTTGCATATGCCCTATCTCCGAGGTACTATACCACTGAAGTGCTTTCTATCCCAGGGAGAATACCGCCATATAGAGATGCTGAAGTTGCTAATGGGTATAAGACGGCATTCAGTAGAATGTTCAGTGATCCAGAAGTGCATGCAAGTGTCATGAGAGAATTTGGAATGTTTGTCACAGGAAAATCAAAAAATCATACCGCTTCTGTTGCTAGAGACCAATACAAAATGGATGGTCTTACATGGTGGTACCTCCATGGTCAAGATTATATGTACCTCCAACCTCTTGCAATCAAGATCCTCTCACAAGTAAGTTTTTTTTTTTTGCCACTTGTATTGTAAAATTTAACACTTAACATTCTTGAATTTATCCTGCATTTTTTTATTTTATTTTTAATTTTGTTGGTTTTCTCCCCAGGTTGCAAGCTCTTCTGCCGCTGAACGGAATTGGAGTACATACTCCTTTATCCACTCAGTGAAGCGTAACCGGTTGGCTGCAAAAAGAGCTGAAGACTTAGTGTATATTCATTCCAATTTGCGTCTTCTGTCACGTAAGGATCCTCAATACAGGCAGGGGGCAACGAGGCTTTGGGATGTAGCACCCGAGTCTACTGACTTGGATGCAACCATTCAGGATCTTGCTAGAGCCACTATGGATGATGTGGGTGATATTGATGACATATCACATGGTGTTGGATCCGCTTTGGGTTCAAATGATGATGATTTTGAAGTTGAAACCACTCAAAATCCAAGTCATGATGATTCTGACAATCCTTTTGATGATTGATGAGCATATGAACAATGAACATTGAATCATGTTTCAAATTTTCAATGTTTCATGAACTACATTTTGTAATTCAGTAATTTTATTTGAATATTTTTCAACTATCAATTGGCATTTTATATTTATCTTTGGCATTTGGCATTGGTCAATGATCAAGTATCATACTATGAAATGATTTAGTTTTACAATTCTCTATGTTTCTCTTATTTTTTTGTATATATAATACATATATATATATTTATAATATATTAAATTATTAATATATATATATATATATGCCCTGCGATAACCCACTCATTACCCAAACCCTAAAAAATTTTGCGGTACCCACGTCTCTTAGGGTTGTGCGAGCAGTCGAACCAGACGGTAACTTAGCAAATTAACAAAGTTCAAATGCTTTTCATTATAAATGTGCATACATATCATATAAAAGTTTGATAATTATAACCAAAATGCCCAAAGGCTCCAAGTCTCAACTATGAAATGACATGATAAACATAAAACTAAGAAAATATATCGCTGTCGATGGTCCCTAATCAGCAGAAGGTAGGTCTAAATCAGCATCGCCCTCGCCATCAGAGCACGAGTCTAAGTCAGTGTCAGTGTCCATGTCAATAGAAGGATCTGTCTCAACCAATGGAACACCCACCAATCCCTCGTGCATCCTCCTCCTCAATCTGCGTAGCATCTTCGGGATTAACATCCCAACGTAAGGCTGGAGTCTGACGATACTCACTAGACTGGCGATCTTGTAAGCGCAAAGCACTGTGTACTGCCACCAACTTCTCCGATCGTCTAGAGGTAAGGCAGTTCCTCTTGACTGATTGGATGAAGCTATATGTGGACCAATTCCTCTCTGCAGCAGAGGAACTGGCAACCTGTGAAAGAAGGCGAACAAGAAGTAATCTCAACTCTGGTGCATCCTTCCCATGCCACGTCCACCATCCAATAGGGTCGGTTTGAGCCAATGTAGCTCTATCCATCCTCGCCTCTGGTTTGCCGAAGGTTGGACCACGAAGATTGGCAAATGCAAGCCATTGTGTGCGAAGTATGGTAGATTCCTCTGAAGTATACATTTTTGTAAGGGCCCTCATGAAGCCTTCTTTCACCTCTTCATCATGAGATGGAGCCACTCTCCCAGGCCTCGGTGCATACCATTTCAGATTGAGAGCATAGGCTGCCATATGAAGCGGGGTGTTCATAATGTCCCACCGTCGCGTCACAATGGGCCTAAGATGCTCCTCATAAAATGCCAAAGAAGGGTCCTTGCTATAAATTGCTTGTTTGACCTGTCCAAGCATACTATCAAAGGTCTCATAAATCTCTCCAAGGCTAGGAGAGTCAGTATCAGCATATCTAATCACTTGCACAAGAGGCTGAATGAAGGAGCATACATAACTGCAAGTGCAAACAAGTTACAAAAATTAGAATCAGGTAAGCTGCTAGCCTATAAATATTAAATAATAAAATGAAAATCAGCAATAATAAAATTTAATAATTCAAATAAATAATAAAATCAGCAATGCCAATTTTCTTACCTCATTGTGGACCACCAGTCATCATCAAGGATTTTTTGTTTCACCCTTTTTCCCTCCGTTGTGCTTGACTCTTGCCATCTACCCCATTCTGCATTGACCATCATTAATTGTAGAGCCTCTCGGACCTCAAGCATCCTCTCTAATAAAATGAAGTAGCTGGCATATCTAGTCTCCACGGGCTTGAGGAATTCCTTCCTCGAAAATGTTCTAAACAAAGCAAGTGAAGTCTGATGGTTGCAAATGAACATTTGCACCTCTCTAGCCTCTGCAACCACTGCCTTCACCCAATCTATCTTCCCAATGTCCTTCAAGGTATTGTTCAATGCATGCACGCAACAAGGGGTCCAAAAAATGTGCTTATAAGCACTCTCCACCATCAATCCAGCTAATTTACACACACGGGCTGAATCGGTCACTACCTGGCAATGGCATATCATCAAGTTGATATGAGATTACTAGATTAGTATAGAATATAGATATCAAAATGAAAATTTTAAATAACTATGAAGAAAATCAAAATAAAAAATAAGAACGAAAGAAAATCAAATTAAATCATACCTGCACAACATTAGAGGCTCCAACCTCCTCTATAGCATCTCTCAAAATCTGAAATTGGAAGGTTGCATCCTTCCTTTTGCCTGAACAATCTACAGCTCTAAGAAAATAAGAGCCTGTTGTACTAGTGACAATAAGATTGATGAGTGGCCGATGTTTGATATCGGTCCACCCATCCATGATTATGGAGCAGCCATCTGTCAACCATGTTTGTCTCATATCCTCCATCAAAATACTCACCTTGGAGTACTCTTTATCAAGAAGGGTGGTGCGTAACTTAGTTTCTCCAGGTGGAACATATGAGGGACCAGCAATTACAATATCTTTGCACATTTGTTTAAAATATGGTGAACGTGAGACATGAAATGGTATGGCATTAGCATAAAAAAACTTGGCAATAGACGAATCAGCCCCATCTTTTGCTGTAACATTAAACATATCAGCAACAGTCATACTCCTTTTCTTTCCTCTAGTAGAATCATCCCCCGCATGAGAGTGAGAAGCTGAAGCAACCTCTAGTGATGGTGTAGGCATTCCTGTACTAGGCTGCAAACTCTCAACTGAAACCCCTTTACTTAATGCCTCCCCCTCCATATGAAATTTAGTTGCATCAATTTTTTGTTGTTGGGTTATTTTTCTACACCCTTTCACCCCTTGACCACCAATCCACAAAAGATGGCAATAAACTCTCGTATAGCTGCCCCTATATTGTTTGTGGTACAAATGACACTCCCATACTCTACTACCCCCCGAATTTTTTTTCTTATCTTTATCAACTCTTGTTGCAAATTGTAGTAGAGGTTTTTTGGGGTTAAATGGGCCTTTTGCCCATTTTTTGAGGCTTTCAATTGGACATTCAAATGGGTTTGAACTTGCTGACCCTACTCCACTCCCACTCTCTGAACACCCCCCAATGTTTGCAGTTGCACTACCTCTATGTCTATTTCTTGTTCTTTCACTTCTTTGCGTTTGAGCTCTTTCTTGCATTTGGATTTCAATATCCTCACTTTCACTATCACTGCTGCTACTCATGGTTGTTTTCTAAATTTTTATGAAGTTTTTGATTTCAAAGAGCTGCAAGTTAAAAAAAAAAAGAAGTAAACCCTAAATGCCCTTTCTATGTGTTGAAAAACTTAAAAAATCTTGCAAAAATTAAAAACAAATAGCAAATACAAAACAAAGATGAAAAACATACCTCTAATATGGTGGAAATGATGCCCTAAGCTCCTCTTCAAACTGCTGTTCTCTCCTTCACTCAGCTGCTCTCCTTTTGCTATGCTTCACTTCACAAGGCAAGAAATAAAAATGAGTTGCTTTTCTCATTTTAAGCAACATATAAGGCAAAAAATAGGTTAAACACATTGGGGCGTCCCTTGTGGGCCCCCCCCCTACCTTTCATTTTATTTAAATAACTTTATTTTTTTTTTAAAAAGCGACTGATTTTTTTCTGGGCCGTAGGGTACGGCTAGCCGTACCCGGTACGGTCGAGGGACGGCTGGGCCGTTTCGGGTACGGCTAGCCGTACCCTACCTCCCCTGCGAGTGAAGAAAAGTACCCGGTAAGTACCGGGTACTTCGAGGCCAAAAGGGGACTGCTAGGGGACGTTTCCTAGCCGTCCCCGCGTCCCCGTTTCGTACCCAGTACGGGAAACGGGCCAAAAGGCTAGGAGACGCGTCCCTGTGGAGCACAGGTTTGACTTGAAACTACACGGTTGAATCCTGATAGCAATATCATAATTTGACACACTATGGAAAATACCTCCTACTTATCAAGATTTTCATAGTCAAGCAAGGTGTTCTAATCTTGCTAGATGGCCCCAAGTACATTTTGTACAAGCACTACTCTAAATGAATAAGCAACCTTTGATATTAGTCTAGATTTTCCTTGTATATTATGTTATGTTTCATTCACTTGCAATAAATAGTGTTACTATAGACAGTAAACAAGGTTTGTGGGATACTGGGATGCCCTGGTTTAGAGGGACAATTCTAGCCAACTTTCATGCAAAGCTAGGTCAGTTAATTTCGTTTCTGGAGGTGCATAGTTGGGTGGAGATGATGCTTCTCGCTCCTGATAATAAGTCAATGGAGGTGGTAGTGGAGGAAGAGGAGATTAGGCATGGCGGTGTGGCGACAATTTCTATGGATTCGTCAACTATGAGGGAGGAGATTCATATTTTGTCTCAAGATTTGGAGTCTCTCTTGGCATATTGCCAAGACATGTGCACTACAATTTGTCATCTACGAGTGTCTCATTGTCAGGGTTCTTTGGAGTTTACAAGTACATATTATCTCCCTCACTTGAATTGAGGCAAATTATTCAACAAAAAAGTGGGCAGAAGTCATACATGGCAGGCAATTCCTAGGCTTCAACAACCTTGCATCTTAGGGTAATGTTTGGTTGTGTTATTTAACCAACAAAGATTTTAGATGGAGCTACACTAGGGCATATAGTCACCTTATGGGCATTACAAGATAGGAGCTAAAGGTTTTGAAAGGAAGCAAAAGTGTAGAATATGCTTCCTACACTAATCTATGAGAGGAGGAATATGCAAAAATAAAGCAATCATATAAGTACAATGAAATAAACACAAAGTTAATAGACCTCAACATAGTGATTTATGTGGGGAAAACTCTTTCAAAAGAAAAACCCCACACTCCAAAGCAACTCAATGTATTATTTAGGAAACAAAGATCTAGAGTAATTTGTAATGTCCCCTATCCTAATTTTCCCTAGAATTCACCTATTGATCACAAATTGCAACAAATTAGGGTTAGGGTTTCACCTTATTAAATAAATCTCTTTAATTATGTAATCTTGGATTGGAATCCTGCATTCACCACATGAACAATATATGCAAATATTTATATATGCTTATTAGGATTAGACCATCGCATCACATCTAAAGGTTATCAACAATGCAAACATATTAGGATTTTGGGATAAGAGACGAGATGGGTTCACCCGAAGCCATTTCCATACCAAGCCTAAGAGGGTGTATACCACAGCCCTCCCCTTTGGCGGCTTGTACCTACTTTCCTCCTCCATGTCTCAACCCCCTAAAGAAACTTGCCACCTTGTGGGATTGGGCGGTGATCACAAGTGGACTTTTTGGGCTCCTACCACTTCACCCCTAGCCCCTCCTTCAGGAATTGGAGCGGAGATCACAAGTGGGCTTTTCTAGCCCCTACCACTTCACCATTGGCCCTACCCACAAGGTGGGTTTCAAACAGTCAACATAATTTTGCTTCAATCATAGGAAATCCGTCTTTATTATTGTAGAAGCAATAAGCATACATCGGTAAACCATCGCTTGCAAAAAATACATAGTTAATATTCCTTTATTATGCAGGATCATATTTTTATAGACATAAGATAATAAATGGTAGAATTACACCTGAATATAGGATAGATCTAATACACTCTTGCTTATGTATATACATCCAATAATAGCAATCTGTTGTGAGACACAGGTTTGATTCTCTTGTCTTTCTGATCTGTATGTTTCTTCTCTTGGATCAATGATCTGTTCTTAATGCTCAAAAGATATCGTTAGCACAAGAATGTATTAAGGATGTTGATGTTTATAGCCGCAGGCCTCATACTTCCAACGGCGATTTATTAAAGCAATAAATTAATATAGCCATTGGCTATTATTTATTGGAGACAATTCATAAAGAGACGCATTCATTTGGATTTGTAATTTATATACTATTATTAAGGCCGACATTGCATCTTGAAGGGACGCATTTGTTTAGAGATCTCCCCATCGAATTGTTTATAAGGAGGCGTTGTTCATTCATTCATATCATCCATTACATTCTTACAAGTCAAGTGCGAATTCGTCTACTGCAAAGTTCGATATTGGAGTTCAATATTATTCTTCATAGAGATCGATCTCATTCTTCAAGAAGTTTGATATTATTGTTTAGAGATTGCATCAAGTGGGGTGTTGATTAATTTGGCATTGAGATTGGCCTCATTGTAAAGCAAATTGTTGTTCATCATTCAATATATAAGTGATATATTGTTGCTAGGTTTTTCTCCCTCAAGTTGGAGGGTTTTCCCAGGGTACATGCTGTGTCAAATTGTTTAAAATTGTTCTATATCTGCTTATTTAATTTCTAATCCTAAAACTAACATGGTATCAAGGTGGGTTTAAGCAAGATCGTGATCAGATTTCTATAAGCAGCGTTATCTCCTCCCTTATTCTCATCTTAGTGTATCTATCTTATCTTCGAAAATGGTGAACGGTCTTGTTGATGTGTTTTTCGTGACCGCACCAACACAAAATAAAGTTAACAACAGCGACTCTATCCTCTTTTGAACAAAATCTCCTGCATGCTAAGATTGCTAGAAAGATCATGCATTCAACTCCAAGGTTCCTTCATGCAGTGGATAGTCTCAGTTGGCTCGATGTGATTTGTTGGTATTTCAAGGGGACTTACAAGATTGTTCAACAGCCGAGAAAGGAATTTGAATGGTTGAAAGGTTTGTCTATAAAGCTCTTGTTTCCTAAACTAACCAGAAAGTACTGAATTGAAATGGTTGCAAGGATAAGAAGGTTCTAATCTACTCTAAGGCGTGGGACATAGCGATCAATTCTTGTAGACTTCAATCAAGCTTTGCTTTGCCTCGCTTCGGACAGCTTCCACAAAACCGGTGCAATCTTCAGAGGAGTAATCAAAGGTATTCAGATCATAATTCAACACGAAGACACCGTCACAATAACGCATACCAACATATGAATTACAAACGAAATTAAATCCGCAATGTTCCAGTTGACCACACAAGGGGAATTCACCATCAGTGAACACACTCGTGGTATGGATAGACAAAGCTTGCTCGAATCAAACACCACATTCCACTACTAGCATCTACTTGCATGAAATGAAATTTATTCTACTTGAATCAAAAGGACGAAGAAATCTTGCTAGCTGCTCACAACAAAAGACGAGGTCATCATCAATGAAAACTCTTTTTATTATGAGAGTGTTCACAACAATTTCTTACAAATCTTTCAAAGGAAAAACTTTCCTTCTTCAAACTATGCTACCAATCTACACTATGCTACTTCTAAGTTGTCTCTCTATTCTAATCTCTACTCTAATGAGATACAAATGAGGGGGGATGCCCCTTTTAAAGCTAGCCAGGTCCAATGGACACCCTAGATTACAATCTGATGGGTGGCTCAAATCGAGCCACATAAGCCCTAACCCTAAAAACCACCACCAAGAAGAGTAGAGTAATAAATGAGCAATTAATGTCCACCATCTTCTAGAAGATTCCTATCTGGAAACGCGTTCGCATTGTTCTTGTTCTTCTTGACTGCAAACTGGATGAGTCTGATCATCATGGCTTCAACCTCTTCCTTAGCCTTGAGGGCATTTCAGTGCTTGAGGATGGTCTTTAACGCTTGGGTCTCCATTATTTCTTCGTCCTGATCCTGAAGGATTTTCCAATCTTGGACTCGACCATTTCTTCCTTGCCACCTGCCTCCCTGAGTTGGGTGTATATTGGGTCTTTGAGGAGAAATTTCAACACTTAGCCATTTCTCCCCATGGAGGATCTTGAAACATGTAACTTTATCTCCCTAGCATTGTCATGGAGTATTTGGTCCATCACCTCGAGCCATCATGCCTTGGTCCCGGTGTTCATCCTGCAAAACAAACAAAAGAAGAGCATCAAAACGCTTTATAGTATAAATTCATTCCACTTACCTAATTTTTTGTGCTCTGATTTCCAAGGTCTGGTTGATATTCGAATCTAATAAAATTCATCATTTTTCTCTAGCACAACTTTTGCCTACTTCATAACTTTTCATCACGATCGCATTAACATTTGTGAGTTGGGCGTATATCACCTTGATGTTTTCATCTCCTTGCCTTAGCCATTATATTCACCTATCCTATCCATTTTCTTTTAGGAACTTGATGTTTGAGTTTCACTTCATCCTGAGGGCGCATATGAAGGCTCTTGCTTCATTACCTACCTTAGAAAATTTTCATGTTTTCATCCATTCCCCCTTTGGCACATTTGAGACCCCTTTAGCTTCCATTTCCATTCCTTAGAGAATTTCACCCATCCCATACTCCTTGGGCAAACTTTGCTTCTTGTGCATTTTGAAATTATCTCATCCTCACTCTGGCTTGGAAAAATTATTCCCCCATAAAAATTTCATCAGAAACATCCACCTGTCAAGCGCCATAGAAAAGTTGATCATAGAGACTTAGGCATTTTTCCTTAGGAAATTTCTATTTCATCTAGGGAATTTCATAAAAGCAGGCGCCCATTAAAAATCTTCATCTTAAGATCTCTGGCAAGGTGGAAAATTTTAAAATCACATCCTTGTTGAAAATATCCAATACCTACAAGAAAATTCCCCTCAGAAAGTGCCAAATTCATGCGTCTACAAACGAAGGGGTACATTTAATTTTTTTTAAATTTTAAACCTTTGAAAAATATTTCCTTCCTAAGTTTTATTCACCTCTCTTCCCCTGGGGTGTACTTCTCCTTTTTGACACTTAGGAAGTTTTCAAATTCATCCTCCTCAAGCTGGGCGCATTTTCATATGTCCACTGCCAGTTTATCCATGCCTTAGACAAATTTCATGTCTTCATTTCTAGATGGGCGCATATACTAGGCTAAGCTTCAAGTTTCGTTGCCTTAGAAAATTTCCAACACTCTTTGCCATGCTAGGCGCACATGAGGGGTCAAGCTTCCATTTTCAAGGACTTAGAAAAAAAAAAAAAATTGTGCTCTTTCCACATCATGGGCACATATGAGGGGTCTTGGTTCCATTTTCCAACTTAGAAATTTTCAAGGCCTCCAATCTTCCTAGGGCGCATTTCCATAGGTGAGCTTTCAATTTGTTTGCCTTAGAAAATTTTCCATGCTTTCTCATGTCCTTGGGCGCATTTATGGGGGAGATCTTTCAATTTGTAATACTTAGAATATTTTCCATTTCCTCCTTTGAGCTGGGGCACATTTAGGGTGCTGAGGTTTTAGTTTCCAACACTTAGAAATTTTATTCACCCTTCCTCTCTATTCTAGGCGCATTTAGGTGGAGGTACTTCAAGTTTGTTAGACTTAGGCAAAATTTCACCCTTCAATCTGCCCTTGGGTGCACTATACCCCCTGAGCTTCTAATTTCTCAAACTTAGAAAGATTTTAGGTTCCTCGTTTGACCTTGGGCACATTTCTTCCCTTGAGGTTTCAATTCTTCATACTTAGAAATTTTTCCATCAACCTCAAGTTGCTAGGGCACATATGACATGGACTACTTCCAATTTTGATGCCTTAGCCAAATTTAAATTTTCCACTCATCTCCTCAAGGTTGGGCGCATTTGACTGGCTAAGCTTTCAATTTCCCACACTTATAAAAATTTCTTCACTCCTTCTCACTTGGGCACGTATGCTTGGCTAAGCTTCCAATTTTCAACACTAAGCAAATTTTTTCATGACTCTTCAAGCTTCTTAAGGCGCATTTAGCAGGCTAAACTTCCATTTTGCCAGACTTAGATGAATTTTCAACTCATTTCAGCTCGCTAGGGCGGATTTAAGGAGGTGTTCTTTTGATTGCTCGTGATGTCCTCAACTTGTCCTAACTTTCTATTTTTAGAAAGTTTCGTAGTCTTCGCGTTTCAAGGATTTTCCACTTCTGAAGACTTGATCTTTGCTCAGCTTGACCCTTGTGATGAGACCAGAATGCCGACACTTGATGTTTGCATGTGCCTACCATTTTTACTGACTTGCTAAAAATAGTAAATGTTCGGAATGAGTTCAAATTTCATGAGTAGACTCCCTGAAGACTGTTGATCGTGATAGGGTACCACTTTTCGAAGACTCGCATTTTGCCCTACTTTTTAGGAAACCCTAATTCCTCTGCATGGACCTACTAAAAATGGTA
>VDFB02259890.1:0-68316 GCA_007258455.2 Sequoia sempervirens
TTTTCTGCCCGCTGAACTACAACAACTATTCCTGAACATTAATTTTTTATTTGTAATAGCTAAAGTAGAAGGAACAGTATGACCTATACAAAGATATAAGGTGCCTACTTTCACACCTTTTGCTACCACTAAGGCACCTTTTGTAACCTTCCAATTTTTATCACTAAATGTAATAACACAACCCTCATCATCTAGTTGTCCTACTAAAATTAAATTCTTTTCAACTTTGGAACGTGCCTTACCTCATGTAGTAGCCAATGATTCCCATTATGCAACTTAATATTGATTCTTCCCTTTCCAACAATCTAACAGGGCATCTCCCAAATAAATCAGCCCAAAATCCCCTTAGACATAATCAAGAAAATAACTTCTATGGGGCGTAGCATGAAATGAAGCCCTTGAATCTAACACCCAAGAATCATCAACATTATCAAGGGAAAGAATCAAAGAATCCTCATCAAATTTATTACTTACTACATTTTCCTCTTTATTGCCTTCCTTTTTGTCTCCTTTATTTTTCTGAGACCAACAATCTTTCTTTAAATGACTCGGCTTACCACAGTACCAACAATCCCTCTTGTCTCTAGATTGGGACCTTTTGTCCTTTGATTTTCCTCATGACTTCCCATGACTTCCAAAATTGTTTCCTCTCTCCTTTTTTTTGTCCCTGCTTTCTGCATTCAAAACATTGTCTAATGTGGATGTTCCACCTAAGCTTTTCCTACGAATTTCCTCACTCAAAATAACGCCAACAACATCATCAAATTTCAATGTATTCAAACTAGAAACATAATTGCTAACAACCATTACCAAGATATTCCAAATTTTTGGCAAAGAACACAATCAAAAGAGCCCTAACTTCTTCATCAAAGTTTACATTTACAGAAGTTAATTGATTGGTAACTGCATTAAACTCATTTAAATGATCGGCAACTGACCCACCTTCTACCATTTTCATATTAAATAAATGCTTCATAACAAATACATTATTCAAAGCGGTAGGTTTTTCATATAACTTCGCCAGGGTTTCCATCAACTATTGAGTTGTCTTTGATGTTGTAATATTGAATGCCACCGATTGTGCCAGGCATAAATGAATGGCTCCCAGTGCCTTTTTGTCCAGAAGATTCCATTCCTCATCACTCATTGTTGTTGGTTTCTTGCTTGTTCCTTCCAACAGCCTCCATAAATCCTTTTGATAGAGATAATCATTCATCTACATCTTCCATAACTAATAGTTCTTCCCATTGAATTTATCTACCTTCAATTTACCCTCATCTACCATTACTCCCACTTAACTGTGAGACTCCCATTCAATTGTGACACTTTCCTGCAAATGATAATTGAACACAACCTGCTCTGATACCACTTGTTAGGGTTAGAAGGCAGATATCTAATAGTTAAATGCATATTTGATCAATAAAACACACAGAAGATTATAGTAGAAACAAGACAACACAGAGAATTTAACGTGGTTCACCCAATTTGGGCTACATCCACAAAACCGCATCCATCCAATAATTTTATTATCCAATGAAAACAATATTACAATCTCGCAAATAATCGGCTTTTTCTACATACTATGACCTCCATCCCAACCCCTTATAACAAGCTTTTTAGAAGCTTCCAAAATAAGGGTTTTACAAAGTCATTTTTTTTTCTTTTTCGGTGATTTTTCCTTTTTCAGTGATGACACGAAAAAATGGGAAAATTTTTTTTCTTGGGGGCTGCCACCCCCAAACACCTGCACAAGGCCCAACTTGGCCCCAGACCTCGGTGAAGATACATGTTTAGGTGTACAATATAGCATGATCATTCGCCACATACCAACACGATTTTCCTCAAGGACTTGTTTAATTTCACCTTTGAATTATGATCAGAATATTGCAATGTAGTTACAATTGATCTTTGTTTTGTTTCTCTCTTGAATTTATAGTTTCCTCTTTGGGAACTTTATTGAAACTTTGGTTCATGGTCTTATGTTACTCAATTTGAGGCTTTCTCCTTGTTTGCAAATTTTTGGCATGTGTGGTGTAATGTGACATCTGTAAATTTCTATATCCCAAGGGGTTCCCTGGCAAGTCATATAGGGGAGTAGATGTGTTGGGGAATTATTTTGAAAGGGGTTGTAAATGGTACCAGTATGGAATAGTCATTAATCCATTCTTCCCCTCATTTTATGATTGTTCTTATCTATATGGAGGAGGTTTTAGAGAAGGGCCTTGAGACTATCTTTCCTAATTTTCTATGGTATCCGTGAATATCCATCCTTGTAAACCCTATTGTGTGAGCCTTATATTGTGAATTATGTGGTTGTATGAGGACAAGCACACCTATTGGGAAGAGAATCCTTTGTGTGAGGACAAGTTCACCCAATTGGGAAGAGCATCCTTGCTATTGTTTTGTGTCCTTGTAAAAATTGCAAGTAAATGTGATGTGGCATACCTATGAACTATGTGTGAAAGTAACAAATGATGCAAGTTAATATTCCTTGAGACATGGTATGAGTGCCATGATTGAGATATGGTATGAGTACCATAATTATAAGGTAGATTGTTCTCTTTGGAACATATGTGGACAAAAATGTGAAGCTTATAACTCTTGAGATATGACTAAACATTTGTGATAAGACATTTTATAATAGCATGGGTACTACTCATGTGAGAATTCTAAGATATATTAAAAGATGCTTATTTGTTTATATATTGTTGTAATTCAGTTAAAGATGGTTACATAGGCAATAATTTATGGTTACGTGGATAGTGGTTAACCTTGTAATTGTTTTATTTATATTGAGAATATATGGGTCAAATGATTCATTGTGAAAGAATTTATTCTAAATGTTGGATGTTAAACTCATGAAAGAGAGGTCTCTTATGCATGAAAGAGATGCCTCCTATGTATTATATTTTTGGTCTGCTCTTGTTGGCAGTCTTATGCAATAGTTATTGTCTATTTTGATACCTTGTACAATTGCTATGATTAGTTGTAAGTGTCTACACTTCGTAGGCTTCCCTCTGGCTCATTGTTGAGAAATTGTTGATCACTATGACTGTTTTTCTATGATTTATGATGCTATACAGAGTTGTGTGAATTTGTGTAAATATTTCTTTGGTCCAATATGAAACAAAAAGGCATGTTATTAATTTAATTTTTGTATTCCCTTCATCATGAAAGTAGAATAATTAGCATGGCTAATCCTCTTCTTTAGTTCTACTATAATGCTACTAAGTTCCAACCCTGAAAGACTTCCAGGAGAAACTCTATACAAAGGGGCGAGGATGTAAGGCCCCTCACTTTATATCAGTATCATAGCCTTTTATTCTAAACTTATACTATGTTGTGTGATTTAAGGGTGCATCATTTAGATGATATAGGACCCAACTGTGTTTTGGGTGCCACTGTACTGTTGGTCATTTGATTCTAAGAGTAGACTAGTTAAATCCTTATTTGAATGCTTATATTAAGGTTTGTGACTAAATCTACATGATGGATACTATAATTTTTCATGCTATATGGTGTTGCTAAGGTCCACTAGTAATAAAGCTCCTTTCTTATCATTTGATTCGTGTTGAATGTGAATGTCTCCTATAGTATTCACTTGAGGTTCCTCATAGCAAGTATTGTGGCTCAAGTCACTAAAGGAGCTTTAGAGGTTTTAGTAAATATAGCAGATGTAGATTTGATCCCTATAGTATTGCTTAACTTAGGGAAATCAAGATATCAAGTAAATAAGGATAGATGAATAGTCTTAGAGTCTTCTCTACTCTTGGGTTGTTCCTTAACATAGAATTATGACCTACTCGTAGATTAGAACATCATACCCATACTGATAGTTGGGAGATGCTAATAAAGAGTTAATTTGATGAGGATAAATGAAACCAGCTATAGTTAGATTAATTTGTTGATAATATGATTGTCATTGTTGTCACAAGGGAATCTTATGGATGTCAGAGGAGAGGCTACTATAAATGAGTTGATTGTGGAAAAAAAGGCACCTCATTGAAGTCAGTAGGAGATTCAAGTGATATCAGATGAAGATCTATTGTTGGAGGCCAAAAAGGACTTCATAGGGTTGCTAGGAAGAAGGATTCATTGGCCTTAGGGTGGCATTACAACAAGCCTTGGATAGTTCCAAAAATTTAGACTTCGAACCTCGGGCTTACATAGTATCGCTTGCTAAAGAAGGAAGGATAATCATTTTTCAGCTAAGTCCAAAGGGCATAGGACCTCATGCTTACCTTATATCGAATTCCTGAAAGTATGAAGAAGGCTTGAGTTAAGTCCAAAATGGCTAGGGACAGCAAGGTTAAGTTTCCTATCGGGCATCGAAGATTGTCCCTAAGGCTTATGCCTTAACATAATTTTAAGTACGAAGTAAGTTGGAGTCAAGTTCAAAAGGGCATCAAACATCGGGCTTTGACCATGTCTCATACCAAATCCCTCAAGCAAAGGAAGGAAGAGTGTGCTAAGTTCGAAAAGATTTTGAGATCAGAGGTCGGCAATAAGTCTTATGACTTATCAAAATGCTAAGTGAGGAAAGTGGTATGGAGGAAACCTGACCCTTGAAAAAGGTTTCGACATCGCTAGTCGGCTTTGAGGTTTATGCCTTAATGATTTAGAAAGGAAAGCAGTTAGTATGAAGAAATCTTGAAGGCCAACATGTGAAATGGTTTCAATGTTGTAGTTTTGGCCTTAAGATTTATAACTCAACCGTTTGATAAGTATGCAGCTAGAAGAAACCTCAAATCTCGACATTCAAAATGTTTTCGATGTTCACGAGTCGGCTTGGAGGATTATGTTTTAGTGGATTTTCATGTATTCAGTAAGAAGAAGCTCAAAGGCTGACAATCAAAAGAGTCAAGTTTGTCGATGCTCCCAATGGTTGTTTTGAGCATTGTGGGTTAGTAGGTTGGCTTACACCTTAATGCAAAGGCATGAAAATGATAAGGTGGAAGAGAGAACCCCACCATCCAACAAACCCAACCATGTTTCAGAGGTTGGTGGGAAGGTTACAATAGAGTAAAAGCACGTTGAATGGTAAGGGGTAAGGCTGATGGCCGAACCCCAATAGGTGCAAAGAGCATCGGGCATGTGTGTTCGAACCTACTTGTTAAGCTTGGCTATGAACTTCAAGGATGAGGCAAGAGGAATTAGTGACATCTGACAACTTAAAGCACTATTCAAAGTCTCACAGTTCAGTCTTTTGAAGGTTAGAGTGAGGGCTTGCAATGGTGTACATGAAGCAAGATAAAGGGTAAGGTTGTGGCCAAACCCTGACAAGTATAAGGAGGATTAGACATCGTGGTTCGATCTTGTTTCTTGAGGCCTTAAAAGCATGTCAGTCATAAGGTAGAAGGTAGAGGGTAAGATTGAACACCAAACCCCGATAGGTGTAAGGAGCTTCAGATTCAGGTGTTCGGGCTTGCTTCTAAGGTCTTTCTATGCATGACAAGCATGAGGTCAGGAGCATACCCGATACCCAAACCCTAGAGGTTGATAAGCTTAAGGTCAAAAAAATGAAGGAGTAATCTCGCCATCCCACGTATGCTTGCATTTACTTGGTCGACCGATGTGGGCATGTGGGATAACGACATGTTGCAAGTATTGATGGTTGCACCTGATTCACATCATTGTTTTGAATCAATAGCAATGTACAATCAAAATTTAAAGCAGTTCAAATCAGATGATGGTACTTTAAATAAAGGAAGGTATTTGTGTGGTGCTTATTACAAGCATGAGTTGCAAGATTGATGACCTACATTCAAAGGCCAACTTTTTTCATCTATTAGGCGAAGGAAGCAAAGGAAGCGAAGGAACAAAAATCGAGATGTCAGCTCCAGGTGACATTCTTGGGAAGGAATGAAGAAAATGGACGCCACCATTAATGCAAAGGATGGCTAGGTAAGGAGTTCAAGCAAACAAGTATGACATTGAATGCAAAAAAAAACCCTAGATGATGTTACGCTAGAAATTGCAAGGGAAGGAATTTGGTTAGAGGGTCATGACTCGTAGGGGTAGAAGTGGTTGATGGAGAAAAGAGAAATGGGTAGCATGTGACTGGTCTATAGGTGGCAAAGGTTGAAGAGGTTAGAGTGTCACTATTGTTTCAGATAGGATCGTATGTCTAAAGTTCTTCATTTGGTTTCATAGAGGACAAATAATGGTGGAGCCGAAGCAAGGGATCAAGACACCATCTCAGGCCTTGGATAATATTTACGTACGTATGGGGGTTTATCCCTAGCTACTTTTAAGCATACCCACTTGGTGTTTTTGTGCATGTAGATGCATTTGTATATTGGACCCTATCATGTGTATTGGGGGTGTTGGCCATTTTTTTCATCTGTTGTTTTAGCGAGGATAATACCTAGGAGTTTTTTTTATACCCAAATCATATCTATGAGTGTTTTGGTATTGTGTGATTAAATTTAGCCTCCATCAACCATTCCATTGGTATCAAGTGAAGCCCTTGTCATAAGCCATCATATGTCAATTTTAATGTTATCCCTAAAAAAAACTCATAACCTTACTTCCTCCTTATTCTTCAACGCCAGCAACTATAATTTTATATATACATATATGTGTTGATACAAAATAACTAGTACTAATCATGGTTGTTAGAATAATCTATTTAGCAAGATTTAAGTATTGCACTCATTGCACCGATTTGACAGTTGCTTAGATGAATCTTGTCTTGAAATATCAATTTATATTATTTGAATAGAAGACCCCATTTCATCATCGTGGGTCTATAGGATTTCTTGCTTGGGGGTTTGGCTAGAGCTCACAAGGCTTCATGATGCCAATATGGTTGGGAGGAGAGCAAGTTTGATTCTTTGAGTTGTCTTATTGTTGTAAATTACCTAGTGGTTAGAGATGACCATCAAACTTTTCACTTAACTAGAATTGCAACCATAAAGTGAAACATATGTCAAGTACATAATTTTTTTTTGTGTAAGCGTGATGTGTTTTGTTTATGAATAAATTATCCTTTAAAACCATGCCTATCCATATCGAGGTTTCAGACCTATGGCTTCACCTAAGTGGGTGGCAGTCGACGGTGAAACTGTCTAGGGTAAGAGGACCCTAGAAAGGGTTGCATATCCACTTATATTCTCTAATTAATGGATTGGAGGCATAGGATGTTTCTGTGTCAAGCATTGAGGTTAGTGTATTTTGTATTTTTGGATTATGAGGGTGACTGAGGTAGAGTGGTCTTTGAACCTAAGGGTTATACTCCTTGTGTTAGTCAACCAACTGTATGAAGGTTGAACTACCTAGGAAGATTCAATATGTGGTTTTTTTGTTAACCTTTCACCCCTTATCCTTATTGATGTTATATGGTGACCTTTGTATGGTTGGATTAGAACTACGACTTCAATTAGAATTATCTATTCAAGATATGTTTTGGTTACCTTCATCCTAGACCTATTCTTGATTATCTATTTTGGCAAGTGGCCCTTGAGGAGCATTGTAATCAGGATTGCAATCACCCCTTATAGTAGAAGGAGCCCCTATAGATTCACTATTGTTATTCATTCTTAGTATTTTCTACCATCGTGAGTTAGTGGTGATTTAAACCTGGGTATTATGTGTGTTCGCTAATCAATCAAATATGAGTTGGGTGAACTCAAGTTGTTGAACTATGGTTCCTCTACAAAATATATACGTAGGCAAGGCTGTCAGAGATGAGCCTTTGAGGAATTAGGTCTAGCCCCTAGGGTTTTCTCTCCTTCTATTACTTTGAGTTAATATTGATATATTGTATTGGCATACCATGTGACTTGATTGTGTCTTCTAATTATGAATGTGTTGGTTGAACTATTTGAGTCCACCTCGATGACGTAAATTTCATGCCTCCACTTGAAACCTTTCTAGGATTGCCTAAGAAATTATAATCTATACTTGGTTAGATGTTGTTATGAATTGTGTGCCTTGGAAACAAAATAGTGTGGGGAAACCATGTGTTGTAATCAAAATTTGAATGTCATGTTTTGTCCTTAACTGTATTTGAGAGTAAATTTTTGGGCATTACAGAAACACTAACACAGGGTTTAACTAACGCAAGCCCCTAAATGGAAAAAATCTTCCTCTCTCTTTGAATGTGCAGGTTTCAGGTTTGGAAGAGATTGAAGGAAGCTTGAAGATCCATTTTACATTGTTGCATTCAAAACCCTACACCTTGACAAGCCACAAAAAGTCACTTACAAAATTATCTGACATTGATCCAACAAATTTTTAGATGGAATCGGGAAGCTCAGATTCGTCATTAGAGGACTGCAAAAACATATATGAAATATCCCTACAAAGACATAAATTCCCTTGGGAAGCTTTGTCCTTCTATTCAAGCCATCTCCAAATTTACAATACAAGTGCACAGAGCTCTGCCTTTCTCATATCTATTTGCAAATTTCTATTGCAGTGTCTCAGTTAGCAAAATCTTGCATTTTCATATTAGGGCATATAGTCTAATTAGGTTAATCAAGAAAAATCAATTCCAATTCATATCCAACACCAAAAAGATGCAAATCCAAGTTTGATTAGCGCACCTACAAGGTTGAAATTATTTATAATGACCTTGTTGATTTGCATTGTAATGATCCTTTGGTTAAAGAAAAAGTGATCCTAGGTTCCATATTACATTTATACTTAGGATCACCACTTTTTCTATGTTTTCTTTTGGTGAACCTAAAATTTTATCATAAACCTTCAGCAATCTAAAATAATTCAAACCTAACTCTAAGTTTTGCATTATTCACTTGGGGTTTTACTTTTGCATCATAAAAAGCATAATTTCTTTATAAAAAAAATTGCATATCATATTGCATCATAGGTTGCAATAGGGTGAATTTTAGTCATTTAGGCTAGATCTACATTCAAAATTGCATTCACAATTTTCATTTGTTATTCAATCATTGTTTCACATTTGCATTTGAGTTACATTGTTTTAAATTGAGAAAATTTTGGAGAAATATTCACTTTCAGATTCGTTTGTACACAAATACAGAGTCCTTAAATAGTCTAATAAACATAATTTTAATGTTTTGAAACCCTGTCCAAGACAAGGATGCCCTTGGGCAGCTTTTTCCTACTATTCTTGGCTCAATAAAATTTTGCTCAGATCTCCAATTATGTGTCCTTAGTCTGTTTCTACTTGTTGATCATTGATTTATAATTTTTAACTGCATTCATTTAGGCATCTTTCATAGAGCTCAAAAAGTGAAAATAATTGCATTGTTTTGTTTCAAAATTGCATCAAAATCATTATTTTTAGATTTTGGCATCTTAGAATCAATCATTTTTTATACTCTAGATTAGAAAACTACATTAAAAATCATCATTTATTATTCAAACATTTTCAACATTGTTATACACTAGCATTGTATTAAATTGAGCAAATTCTAAAAAAATAGTCACTGTCAAACCTATTGGAGAATAGACCTAGAAACCTTAAACAACATTATACATAGTCAAATTTTGAATTTCCTGAAACCCTATCCAGGACACAAATGCCCTTGGGAAGCTTTTTCCTCTTGCTATTTTTTGACTCAAATTTTTGTGACAAAACTCTCTCAAGATCCTCTATCTAGATCTGTTTTTTTTGTAGTTACCTATTGCATAACAATTTGAACCTTAGTACAAGCATAATATCAGCATAATGGCTCAATTTTTTGGTAAAATGTTGACTTCTTTGAAATCCTTGGTTGATGTAATTTCAAGTTGTTTTTTTGGTGATGACCCTAATAAAAATTATGATACTTCACCTCCCAATGCATGTATCCTTAATGAAGATATCTTGGGACAAGATGAGGAGAGAATGAATGAATTCATATATACATAAGTCTTGGCATAACCTCGAGAACAATTCAACCTTTTATCCTTCACTGACATGTCCTAATCACCCATATCAACAAGCAACACCACCCACCATACCACCACTTGAAATGTTTTCCACATCATATAAGAAAAGTGACTTGCAATTAATACCTCAACTAATGTGCATGGAAGAACCTATAAATAAAAATGACAAGAAAAATATACAACTCCATGATCCTCCATCCTATAAGAACAAAGTTACAAACACACCTATTAACTTGGAGCAAAGCTATGAACACGGGTTTAAGATCTTGAGAAAACAAAGATGTGACATAAAGAATGAACATAAAATCCATCCCCTTTTGGAACAAACATCATTTGAAGATACCAAAGGAATAGGTTACCAAGGTCCTCCTCTTTTGCATAAAACATTTGTTCCACCAACTAACCAATACAAATTCCATGGTCATATTAAGAAAGGTGCGTTACCGACTCCCCATTCTTTCTCCAAGATTGAACATGCTTTAGCCACACTTCTAAACATATGATACATTACATTACCACATGTCTGTGATTGAGGAGATGAGAAAGGAAAGAATAAAAACACATCCTATTGTGCGTACCATAGAATATTTGGACACACTACTAATGAATGTGGTGTTTTAAAAAATAAATTGAAATATTTTGACCCTTACGTGGTGAAATGATGGAAATTTGATTTGATCCTTGTCATGCAGTAGTTTTAGCATCACACAATACTCACTACCATGCATGGGGGTATAAAATGGGCTTTATGCAATCATATATCATCTTCCAAGGAGCAGTATACCATCATCCATTTTGAGCTCATCTTTGTCCCTACACTTTGGGGTAAGGGGTTAGGTAGCCTTATATTAAGTGCATTAATTCTAGAAAGGGATCCCTTTGTGTCTCCTTAAAACATTAGTGTAACAAGTACACTAACATTTTAAAGGGGGGCCTAAGGCCCCCCGCTCATTGTTTGCATAAGAAATGGTCCCTTTTTTAGTGATGATAGTATAATATCCTAGAGAGTTTGACCTTGTCAATGGAAGCGTGGCCTTCTCAATCTATGTTGTCTCTTTCGTGGTGATATTAGAGTTGATGTCATCTAAGTGTGTGACCTTTCTTGGCATATGACATTCCCCTTGGTGGTAATGCTAGGGCTATTATTCCCTAATGTGTGAGCCTTATATTCCACAACTAGTCCTCTCTTGGTGGTGATGTCATGTGTGATATTCCCTAATGTGTGACCTTTCATGTATTGAGAAAAACCTCTTTGTTGTTTTTTGTAAATCACCTTTTGTGGCGGTGTTATTTAAAACATCCCTTGAGGTTCTGGCCTTCTCTTATCATCGTTTATGCACCTTCTTAGGTGATTTTTTACACCTTCTTAGGTGAGTTTGGAATTTTTGCTTCACTTTGTTCACACGCATTGGACTTAGTGGTGTGTTGACATTGGTATTTTTAATTCACTTTGTTCACACACGTTGAACTTAGTGGTGCATTGACATTGACATTTTTGCTTCACTTTTTTCACACACATTGAACTTAGTATTGCATTGGCATAGCATTTTGAACATTTTTATAGTTCCTTACCAGAGTTATCAAGGAGTATAGCTCTTAGTATGGTTGTTAATGGGTACACACCTAGTGAGTATTGGAATTCACTAGACCTTGTGTGTTTCTCATTTTTCTACTTTGTCTTGGGTACACACCTAGTGAATATCATACTTCACTAGACCTTGTGTGTTTCTCATTTTGCTTCTTTGTCTTGGGTACACACCTAGTGAATATCAGACTTCACTAGAGCTTGTGTGTTTCTCATTTTCCTACTTTGTCTTGGGTACACACCTAGTGAATATCAGACTTCACTAGATCTTGTGTTTCTCATTTTTCTACTTTATCTTGGGGGCTCATCTAGTGAATATTGGACTTCACTATACCTCGTGTTGCCTTCAGTTTGTGATTCATCTAGCAAATATTAGACTTTTCTATTATGTGATTCATGAATTTCTTTACATGGAAACCTAGCATAATGCAACTTGCTAGCCAGTAGATCCATGTGCTTCATGAGTGATTTGGCATAATGCAACTTGCTAGTCCTTATGGGAGAATTCCTATATTTGATGGATAACATTTGGTATTTGAGACAATTTAAGATTGAGGTATCTTTGTCTTACTGATTTGAATCCCTTTAGTACTAACCTTTTCTTTGTTGTGTATCTTTTATGTGTCTCATTCGTGTTTGCATTGTGTTTGTTTTCATTTCGCCATCATCTTATGTGTTTTCATTGTGTATACTTTGTGTTTTCCAACATGTATGTTTGTGTATGTTATCTTGTTGCAATTCATACATGTGTGTGTTTGATTTTCTTTATGTTGTCTTGTCGTAGGGTCTTGGATCATGGGGGATTGTGCACTCCCCATAGATAATTGGTTTTCCTATATCTTCAACATTTGGTCAATTAGACCCCTCTTGACATGGATTTTCTACTTTAGTGTGACTCTGAGCGTAAGTTGATACTCTCACTAAAGTGGGGGCTAAATGTAGCATCATAAATTGTCACCCTTGACAATCTCACACTATGTTTTTCTCCCCCTTAATTTATTGGACCTGATTGAACCCCTAATTTCTTAAATTATGCTTTCTAAGGTATTTCTAACAATTACTAATAAATTGCAAGCGGAAAGCAAATGCATTCATCTAGTACTTTGCCCTGGAGACATTAATTTTCAAAAAGTAGAGCTAGGACAGAGACACCCTATGGTGGAAATGTCCCCCTATTTTTCCTAGTCCCAAATTTGAATATGTCAGTGTCGATATTTTATCATTTGCATTTAGGTTGCAAATATTAGCCATCGAGATCTAATTTGCAAAAATTGAATAAATACCTATAAATACCTAGTTATTACATCATTTGAAATCTATCTAGCAACCATTGGTAAAACTTATGACCAAGCATTATCAAGAGCACTATAAAGCAATTCAAGAGTAGCATTTTAGTGATTTATTACAACAATTCAAGATCCAAACATCATATCAAATCATATGTGAGTTTATGCATGTTCATGTTATCATTGTTTGTGAAGGCTAACCCTTTTGTAGGTCTCCAAGTAATTCAAGAAAGCAAGATTCAAGACCTTGAAGTGATGTGCATGACTTTAATCCTTCAAGGAATCCATTGAAGGGTGGTGAGTTGTAGGATTTTTTTGACTCATCATGCCTTCCTATCATTTAGTTTTCCTATCATTGGCATTGTCATTGTGGAAGTGGAAACACTAACATATGGTTTGACTAAAGCAAGCCCCTAAGTGGCACAACCCTTCCTCTCTCTTTGAATGTGCAAGTTTCAAGTTTGGAGGAGATTGAAGGGAGCTTGAAGACCCATTTTCTATTGTTTCATTCAAAACCCTACACCTTAAGAAGCCACAAAAACTCACATAATTACCCAATAGTGATCTAAAAAAAATTGCAAGTGGAATCGAGAAGCTCAGATCCAACATCAAAGGACAGTGAAATAGATTCAAAATATCCCTACAAGGAAATAGATGCCCTTGGGTGGCTTTTTCCTCATATTCAATTCATCTCCAAATTTACAAGATAGGCGCATAGGCTTTTCCTTTCTCATATCTAGTTACAAATTTGTGTTATAGTGTCATAGTTGTTGGAATATTACATTTTCATATTAGGGCATATAGTCTAATTAGGCTAATCAAGGAAAATCAATTCCAATTCATATCCAACACTCAAACATATGCAAATCTAGGTCTGATTGGCTCACCTACAAGGTTGAAATTCAATTGAATCACCTTGTTGGTCTACACCCTAATGATCTTTTGGAAAAAGAAAAAGTGATCCTAGGTTATATTGCATTTAGACTTAGGATCACCACTTTTTCTATGTTTCATGATGATTATGATACATACTAACATTTATGAATGCAGCGAATCAATCTCCACTATGGATCAAATATCAAAATGAAACCTATAAAGAGGAGATACATAAAAAGATGATATGAAAATATGCAAAGCAACAAATAAATAAAAACAAGAAACTTTGTTACTTTGAAGAGGAACCTTAGCAAGTTGATATCACTTGACATTTACCCAGCTTGCACACACAACATAGATGCAAACATGAAAAAAGGGACCTTGTTTCTAAACCCAAGTTTCTCTAAGCACATTAAGATATAGGTCTTCATCGAGAAAATAGGAGACAAAAGAAAGTAAAACATGCACATAAAGAAGATAGTCATGCTATGACCTAAGCTACTCTAAGAATATTAAGATAGGCTTTCATTGAGAAAATGGGATAGAAAAGACAAAATCCAAGAAAGAAAAAGAAAAACAACTAAGAAACAAAAATCAATAGCCAACATCTCTTGCCAAAAGGATAAACTCAATTTTGATAGGTAAGGTCCACTATAGGAAGGATACATCTGTTGGGAACTTATATTTGTTTTGATAATTCCCATTGTAAGAAATAATTTCGTTAGGACATGAATTTTTTTTATAGTTATACCAAAAGATAGGCAACAAGCTATGCAAGCCAAAGATATAGCTCAACAATTGCATTTTTTTTCTCATGATTTTTGTTATAGCTCATTTTTTTTATTTGCATATGATTTCAAGATACAATAATCTAGCCCAAAACCAAGGTCAAGGAACGAGGTTCCCCCAGCTAGGCAATGAAAACTAACATGAGTAAAAGACAATGATAGGATAGCCAAAATGGAATGATAAATATGAACAACTGAGCCATGGTGGACAAGAATTAAAAAAGATGCAAATGGCTAATGATAGGCGAATGAAATGCAAAAAAGTTGAATGAGATGGAATGTAACAATGATGGAACTTGTATATACAAACTACTAGGATACCCCAAGGTTCAAGCATAAAAAATCTTAAGATGAATGCTATTAACATGCTCGTCCAAAGGTTCTCCTTCATGTGTAGCAAGTTTATAAACTCTGAAACCATAATTTACAATAATAATGAAGGTTCTCAACCAATTAGGTTTAAAATTTATTTTCTTTTCTCTATCTTGTTAATTCTTTTGATTCTCTTTTAGGACCAAGTATCCAACCTCAAAAATTCAAATTTTGATCTTTTTGTTATAGCTACAATGAAGGTGATTTTGATAAGCTTGTAAGTGATTTAATACATTAAGATTCCTTTCATCCAATAACTCAAGCTCATGTAATCTAGATAGTTGATACTCTTCTTCGTCAATGACATGCTTTAAGACATCCTTAAGGAAGGGAGATCAACCTCAATAGACAAAATGGCTTTGTTTCCAAAGGTTATAGAATATAGAGTGGCTCCGGTAGGTGTGTGAATACTAGTGCAATAAGCCCATGCAATAGGATTAAGTTGCAAATGGCAATGATGACCAATTTTATCAACTATTTACTTAAGGATTTTCAATATAGTTGTAGACACATAAAAATTTCCTCAACTTGTAAACCATATTTTCTATGATGACCATGCTTCTCCCTCACATAATTCAATTATTTAATCATGCCCTAATGTCATAATTATTCCTCCATGATTATTTAAATAAGTAAATTACATTTATGTATTTAAGTATGTCACTAATCAATCCTTATTCCCTCCAATTATTTAACAACATTACCATTTATCTTTCAATAAATAATTAAAGTAATTATTTATTTCCTTTTGTCTCATTCCCATTTATGAATTAAACCATTATTTAAAATTCATAAGTCAATCTTCCTCCATAAATCAAATAATTTCTATTATTATTTGATTTTCCAACTAACTCTTATTCTATCTCATTTATTTTCCACCACTGATTTAATTGGCTTAATCTCAACCCTTCATTTCAAATCTTGCCCTAACTTTGACCTAATGTTTCCCTAACCCTTATCCTCCTTATCACATTGAATCTTGGCCTTTGATCTTAGGGCTTCACCAAATTTTAATCCTGGCCATCCATTCTCAATTTGGAATTCTTTAAAAGGCTCTCTCTCAATCCATTTTAGACATGCAAGAGTTATTTTCAACATGCTTGAGAGCTTTTGAGTACTTGAGCACACATTACTTCAATATTTTGCTTGTCTAAGGCATAGGTGATAGTTGCACTTCAAATCTGAGGGAACTTATACCATTTCCAACAAGATGGAGAAGACCAATGGAGTTCAATCAAGGGAGGCTTGAAAATCAAGTTCAAATGTCCATGATTTAAGATTTGAAACGTCACTTGTCGCTTGTCAAAGATTGGAGGTCAAAAATACTAATCGTGTTTTGCAGGGCTCTTGCTTTAGTTGGCTTTATCTTGAGTGTTTTTCACATAGATTGCTTAGTGGGCCTAAAAAGAACTTGAGTGCTTGAGTTAACATCATAAGCGGGTTCAAAATTTACAAGTGCTTGCATTGTCTTATGGTTTGCATTTTGTTTCTAGGTATGTATGCTTTTCTCTCACGCCATTTGGCGATCTTGAGAATCAGAAACACCTTCTGACATTTTGTATAACCACCCACACATGTGGATTTGGGAATTAAAATTAACATTCTTGTTTTCACTTTTGTGTAACCTCGATTCAATAATAGAAGTATCCTCTCCCTTGCACACTTGTGTGATCCTAGGTGTAAGAGAAATTGTTATTGACTCTAGGAATTGGGCCTTCCTTGGTGGGAAAAAGTACTCACCCTAAGACAACTCAAACTGACAACGAAGCTCTTTAGTCGAGCTACTCTTGACTAGTATACAAATGTGAATCCTAATGGAAAGCTTAGGATTACGAGTGTAGTTGTGTCATACAGACAAGTGAATTCCCCAAAAACTTGTGGAGCATAACCTCTACAGGCTGGAATTCCTCCTTATTGGATTTAATCTTGCTTCATGTGTGGCCACTCGAATGGGAGCCCAAACTAAAAACCTTTTTGTAGCAGCCAAAAACCCTTTCTATTATTGGTGCAACAACAGTTGTTGCCAAGGCATCCACATTATCGTAGTTCTTAGTAGAGGTGAAGAGCCAGTCATGGGAGATTTATGAGGGCTCGAAGCTTGGTTGACCCAAGAAGTGAGTGTCGTGGAGGGGAGCCAGTTTGGCCAAGCTTCTAAGTCACCCGCTAAGAATAAGTGTGGTTGGGGAAACCCATGTGGAATCCAATGAATATAGTCCTTGCCTAACCTAGGATTGTACTTGTCTTCATTGTGCTTGTTGACACATTCAAAGACCAAACATTGTGTTTGCCTAATTTTTTCTGAGACATTAAACAAATAAACACCTTTCACATACCTGAAAACACTCACTCAAATTGAAACAATTTTGAAATTTTGGAAAAATTGCAAACAAATCGGACCTTCATTCAGACTATAATGCATTTGCTAGCTCCTACAACACATTTGACACACTAAGATACTTCATGCAATGTGTTCGCTCTAATAAGCCACATTTTCTATCCTGTGCAATGCATCTAACTAGTCTGAACCACATTTTCTTTCCATAAAACCGCAATTGATTTCCTAAACCGCATTTGTGACCTAAAATGACACATTTGCTAAACCCGTGATGCATTTGATAGTCCGAGATGCATTTGATACCTCAAATAATGCAATTACTTATTAGTTGGAAAATCACTATCACTGTTAAAAACCTGAGATTAAATATTTCCTACCTATTTTTTAGACACATTTCCTCAACAGTCACTGTTAAAACCAAAAGAATAATTTCTCAAACCCACCATCCTTGCATTTTAGGTTGCATCTAGTTTGTCATAGGTCTATCATTGCAAATTTTTAGTTACCTCTTAGGATTTGTCTTTATTTTCAGCAATAGACCAACTCTTAGGTCCTCATTTTTTTTGTAGACTTTAGGATAGGAAAGCTTGCCATACTTTGTCAAATCTTTTCCTTCAAAATTAGGTTTCCATTGGACTTAATCAAATCACCTCTTTTAGTCTTTGTCTTTTTGTGAGCCATTTCCTACTCATAAGTCTAGTGTGGAAACTTCACTTTGTCACCTTGTCATTTAGTCCTTTAAACAAGTCCCTTGAAAATCCAAATTGAGACATTGATCAAACTTTGAATGGTTTGTACACCTTTTCTTTAGGTCTACCAAAATTTATTACACCTTAGAGTTTCCTTAGACCTTACATTTTGCATAACCTCAACATTACTTTAGTCCTCCCTGGGCATTTGACATCTCCATTAGACAACATTGTCACTTTGCATTTGTCATCCCCCTTTGCAACATTATCATTTTGCATTATCATCTCCTTATTCCAAAAATCCAAAAAACATAGATTAGTGTCATATCATTCCCATTCATAAACTTAGTTGTCATTATCACTCCCTCATTTGAGAAAATATTTTATGGTTGAGACTAGACTCCAAAGGAAAAGAAGACAAATGGACCCTTTTGGACAAGGAAATAACCCCTACAAAATTTCTCATAACATGAACTCAAACACAGACATGGGGGCATCCTTTATCAATCCTTTCAGTGAAATGAACATTCCATCTTCCTCTCACAATCCATTTGAACCATTTATACATAGAGACCAAAATGGACAAGTATTCGTAGAAGACTTAGAAGCTACCACCCAAAATCCTGAGGTGGCTTCCTTTGTAGAGGAATTGGTCTTGCAAGATCCAGAAAAATACCTAGCCATGCTTCTAGACCAAGGGGCCAGGTTACCATGAGGGTTTGAAATTAACACTTTTAGAGTAGCATCTCCCGACCATACGACTCAAAAAAGTCAATCCCTATCCACGCCACAACATAAAGCAAATAATACCACCATTGGTGCCACAACCCAAAATGCCACCACACAAAATACCACAAACACCATTAACACTACTCCCATTGGCACCACCACTCAAAACACCTCCAACATGGTCAACACAACATCCATTGGGGGAACATCAACCCTAGCAAACACCACATCACATTCAATTCCACAACAAATATCCACAATTCCATCACAAACTGTTGGAGCAACATTTGGGACTTCAACTAGTACAATGCGAACCAACACATCAAACCTCATATTTGGATCTTCATCTAGCACCATGGGAACAACATCATCAAATCCTTTGATTGGATCCTCAACTAATGCCATGGGAAATAATTCATTAAACCCCTTTAGGAGGAACAAGAGATGATTCACCATTCAAGGACACCAACCAAACGTTCACACTTTATCACATATCAATACCAACACCCATATTCCCCAAAGGAAAAACAAAAACATTCCACATGGCCACATTTATAAATTTAAACAAGGCAATCAAATATCGCTACACATGAGTACATTTGGGCATCAAAACATTTCAGGACAACAAATTCCACAAATACAAACGAACATCGTTGGAACGCACATCCCTACATCTACATCTCACATCCATACACAACAAAAACAATAACACATTCCCATGCAAAACACCCAATATCAACAAAATCCAAATGTGCCACACATGTCTCAACAACAATATATCCCAAATCATAACATCCCCTCACAACAAGTGGGAACTCGTGGGATACTGATCACTAGCATGTGTGATGCCACAAATAACCCCATAGTGGATGCGCTCATAGCTCAACTTACAGCTTTGCAAAAACAAGTGGAAAACCTACAAATGTCGAAAAAAAAGGCCCACATGTCATATGACCTATGTCCATATCCATTTGACATGAACTTGTACATGCCACCATTCCCACTAGGATATGTGGTGCCAAACTTTTCTAAATACAAAGGAAAAACTAATCCCATTGAACACATAAGAGAATTCACAACCAACTATGTGGGCGTTGCCTATGAACATACTTATATGATGAGACTCTTTCCTAGAAGTCTCGCAGGTCACACACTTGAATGGTTCGCGCAATTACCTAAAGGAATAAAATCGTGGGATGAATTATCCAACAAGTTTGTTGACAATTATGCCTATAACATTGGCATAGACATCGACATTGCCTCATTATGTAGAACTACTCAAGAAGAAACAGGCGAGACATTTATTCCATGTTTCAAAAGATGGAGAACTTTAATAGTTGATGTCCTGTGGAAATACCAGAAAAGGAAAAGATAACCATGTTTGTGAAAAATCTCCTTGGACCACTGAGATACGGTTTACAAGTCCATTGCTGCAACACTTTCACAGACCTCGTAGAAAAAGGAGTTCAACTCAAAAAAGCTTCAATTGCAAAAGGAGAACTCAAATATGGCAGCAAAAATACAAACCCAAATCCACCAAATGACAAAAAACAAATACTAGGTTAAAAATAAACATATCACCAATGATGGAGTTGTTGACACAAAAGCCGTAAATGTGACAGGTCCTGCAATCACCCTCAAAGGAACTCCATCCCAAAATGTACCATTGAACACACCGACACCCACCGCAAATTCCATCCAAAACAATCCCATCAAACTAGACCAAGGGAAACCTCGTCAAACTAGAAAATTTCCAAAGAGACGCACATCCACCCCCTTGGGTGAACCAGTTGAGGTTGTCCTCAAGAAGCTCCTTCAAAACAACATCATCACATTGTAGGACCCTAAACCCTATGACCCTGGGCAGTTCAAGCCATCATGGTAGGATGATAATCCATTTTGCGATTATCATTGAATAAAAGGGCATAAAACTTCTTGTCGACAATTAAGAAATATCATACAGGACCTTATCGAAAGTTGTGCCATTGAAGTAGACAGTCAATAATTTCCTTCAAATGCAGACCATACAATTCATAAAAACCCACTGTGAGACCATGGTCCAAGCAACCCCTCTACATCAAGCCCAAAGAATTATAACAATCTAGCCAGTTACACTTGCACTGCCTTTGACTATTATGGTGGACCCATCATTATTCACCTTCGAGTAGCTGATGAACACGTCAATATCGTCACCATTAAGAAGACACTAGAGTGTAATGTTACCACCCGTCGGGGTAAATTCACAATAGTTGGACCTCCTTCGAGATAGCCCAAGATCACAATAGTCGGTCCCTCTGCTAAATAGTCCAAACCCAAAGGCCAATTTAATCTCATTGAACAACTGGATAAAATTCCCACCCAAATCTCCATACTCGACCTACTTCGCATCTCGCCTGCACACAAATCCATACTTGACAAAGTCTTGTAGGAGTCTTCTGTACCAAATGACATTGATGTCAATCACTTCGAGGCCATGGTCAGATATTTGACTACCCCCCATCGCATCACATTTTTAGACCTAGACTATTCCTCACCCAAATCATCTCACAATGATGCCCTCCATATAGAGGTTTTCATCCATAAACATAAGATTAGACGAGCCTTGGTAGATGGCAGAGCATGATTGAATATTTTCTCTCTAAAACTGGTCAAATCTCTAGGCTTCTCTGATGCTTGTGTGGATTTAACCAAAAGTATTGTTATAAAGGCATATGATGATGAGGAATAATCTTCAAAGGGAATTATCACATTTCCCATTTGTGTGGGTCCAGTCATTGTAGATACATGTCAAGTCCTAGATCTTGAACTACCTTACAACATATTGCTTGGTTGACCTTGGATCCATGCCTTGAAGGCAGTACCATCCACTTACCACCAATGCTTGAAGTTCCCTTTTGATGGCACTAAAATCACCATACCAGGAGATCCTAACCCTTTCCAATACTGCACCAATTTGAGAGGTATTTTTGAACACCAAGTGCCAATCAATTGAGAAGCCTCAACATCCACTGCTTCCAAACATATTGATCTATCCACACTCACCAAACATCCACATCTACTCTCTCGACCTCCACCATACCATCTTTTCCCATCAAACCAAGTACTAACCCTAATGTGAAGATCCAAGACCAAGGGTGTGGAGAATACAAGTTGAACACGACCTACTGCATCACAAAAATACCCAAGTCACCAAAAGCGTATGGTCGACCTTACTTCAACCTGGAGCCCAAAGATAATTTTAAAGTTCCTCCGACAATACCTTCACAAAATGGGGAGACATGAACAACGAGGACATTAAAGACATATTTGATTGGATCTATAAGGACCCAGAAGACCCATCCCAATTACCAGTATAGATATATGGCAAAGGCTATGACATAATGAAGGCACAAGGCTATGATGGAACTAGTGGCCTTGGGGTAACCAACACTGGAAGGAGAGAACCTATAATGCCAAATCGAAGACCAAAATAGTTGGGGTTAGGGTTTGAGCTAATCGAAATTGGCGATCAAGGTACCCATGTACTTTCTGATGAGAGCAGGAATGTTTCTGAGCGTGTCGAGACAATCGAAGATTCCCTCACCGAGTCTGACTCCCATGAGTGGGAATTTGGTTCCAAAAAATCCTTGAGCGATTATGACCTTAATGAAATGTTCCTAGAACCTGGTGAACCTACTTTCGAGGAAAGATTCTAGAAAATGTTTAAGCTTGGTCAATCATAGGATCTTTCTAATGACACCCCTAAAGTCCCAAAGAAAAGAGAAGAATGGGTCAGAGTCTTCTGGCCTCGTGGAGATGACAAACCTAAATCATCATTTGAACCTACTGGCCATAATTTTGAACCATCATCTGAACCTATTGAACATGATTTGAAGCCACCATCTGAGCATATTGATCCTATTTCCACCCCATTCGTCCCTTTATTTCAACCACGAGTCCACTTCGTCTAAATCCAATGAAGATGGAAATTGGATGGAATCCAACTGGGAATTTGAGGATGAAAATTCTGTCTGTACACTTTTAGCCTCCATTTGCATGATTTCCACTTCGTCCCCACCCTTTTCCAATACTGATGATGGTATCTCCCTCGTATACCCATAGCTCATTTGTAAGGAAACTATGCAGCCATAGAATGACAATTTCCACATCTGAAAACATGCAAGTAAAATACTCAACATCAACATGCAAGAGAATAGACAACATACCCATCAAAGATGACACAAGATATACCCTGGGAAAACCCTCAAGAGGAAAAAACCCAGCCTCCAAAAGCATCCACACTCCATGTATTATTCAGCAATGAAAACCCATTACAATACATCTGCAGAGACTCCATGAACACTTCTAAAGCACAAGCTATCCATGCATTCCATGTGACCAAGCATGAATCCACACATCCCATGCCATGCTTCAAACCCTCACACATGCACAAGCTCAACCTTGACCAACTTTTGATCCAACCCTAAACAACTACCCATGTGGTTGCTTTTATAGAAACAAGCTCCCACAAAACCACCAAGTGGTATTACATAAACCATGTGCCCAAAATACTACATCATGTGACCCCACATTTAATATTGGGTACTTTATTATTTTATTATTCCCCAATATTAAATAATTACATTTTACAATTATGTCCCAATGATACATACAACAAAGTGGCCCCAACATTATAACTCCTTGTGATGCACATTCACCTAGAAAACCCCTAGGTGCACCACACACATAATAAATAAATAAATATTACAAACATTATGCAAGGTGTACAACACCTAATTCTAACATCATTGACTGGGATTGACAAGGCCCACCCATTATGGACATCTTTCAACACCATTCATGGGACTCTATGAAGGGATACCAAGAAGGGACCATAAGGTTGGGTTCACAATAGATCTTGATTATGTAGCATATTTTGGGGAGACTGTACAATCCTCCAGTCACAAAAATAGTAAACATAAAGCAAAAAAGAATACGTCTTTAGGTGAAAACTGCAAGGCACCTTATGACAACAAAAGAGTAAAATTAAAGGATGTATTAGAGGGTGAAAACCTCTTTGAGGTGCCGAAGGATGGAGGATTGGAATTTCTTCCCATCAACCAAGAGAATTCAACAATGTTAATTGAGGACACAATGGAAATCAACACAAGCACACTAGAAAATCTGAAAATGGTCTTGGTTGTAGCATCATTGACAAAAGAAGAAAAGCCCGATTTTCAAGAGTTCTTTATAGAACACAAGTTTAACTTTGCACGGTCGTATGTTGACATGCCAGGATTGGATCTGGAATTAATTTTGCATCATCTTCCCTTGCTTCTAGATGCCAATCCATTCAAGCAAAAGTTGTGTAAGATGCACCTGCAAATTGCCCTATTAGTCAAAGCCAAACTTAAGAAGTTATTAGACACAAGATTCATAAGATCAATAAACTATGCTGACTAGATTTCAAACCATGTGCTTGTCACTAAGCCAAATGGTTAAATATGCATTTGTACAGATTTTCGTGATCTGAATAAGGCATGCCCAAAGGATTATTTTCCACTGCCCAACATAGACATGATCATGGATCTAACAGTAGGATATGAGATGTTTTCCCTCATGGATGGTTTCTCTGGATATAATCAGATTCGCATCGCCCTTGAGGATCAACACAAAACAACATTCACCTATCCATGGGGAACATACTATTGGAACGTCTTTCCTTTTAGCCTCAAGAACACAGGTGTCACATATCAACGAGCCATGACCATGATATTCCATGACATCATGCACACATTAATGAAATACTATGTCGATGACCTCCTGGAAAAGTCCTTGACACGCAAAGATCACCTCAAAGTCTTGGATACAATTTTCACTAGGCTGGAAGAATACAAGGTCTATTTGAACCCAAAGAAGTATGTTTTTGGGGTGACTCCAGGAAAACTTTTGGGATACATAGTTTCTCGACGAGGGATTAAAGTTGATCCTACTAAATTTAAAGCAATATTGGACATGCCTCTACCAAAAGGAATCAGTGAACTAAGAATGTTACAGGGAAGACTATAGGCCATCTGCTGGTTTATTGCACAATTAGCTGATAAATTCTAACCTTTCCAGTATCTCCTACGCAAGGGCATCCCCTTTGTGTGGACTGACAAGTGCCAAACAAATTTTCAACAAATCAAGGATTATCTTTTGACACCACCAGTATTAATGTCACCCATTGAGGAAAAACCTCTGATCCTGTACATTTCAGCAACCACCATAGCACTGGGGGCATTACTTGTGCAAAATGACCATGAGGAGAAAGAAAGAGCTATATACTACATCAGTCGCACATTGGTCGAATATGAACTCAACTACACATCCATTGAATGTTCCTATCTTGCAATTGTCTTTGCTGCTTAGAAATTACGTCATTACATGTTGAATCATAAAACACACTTAGTGGCAAAGGTAGATCCATTGAAGTATCTCCTCAATTGGGCAGAATTGACAAGACGTTTGGAAAAATAGGTAATGATACCGAGTGAGTATGACATACAATATGTGGAACACAAGGCTATAAAAGGACAAGTTATAGCAGATCAACTCGCAGATGCTCCCATACAAGGTGATCATCCGTTAGTGGTCAATTTCCCAAATGAATCCATCTTGTAAGTAGAACCAAAATCACCTTGGAAGCTCTATTTCGATGGACCTCACACAGGTCATGGCTCGGGAGCAGGAATATTATTCATCACACCCCAAGGGGACTCTATCCCTAAGTCATTCAGAATCATCTTTCCTTGCACAAACAACTTTGATGAATATGAGGCACTTATCATAGGACTCTTAATGGCTATCAAATGGAAAATCAAAACACTTCTGGTCTTCGTCATTTCTCAGTTGGTCATTAACCAGCTTAATGATGAATATAACACCAAGGATGAAAAATTGATGCCCTACACACGCATGGTTGATAGCTTCCTATCATATTTCCACATGCTTAATTTTGAGCAAGTTCTTATGGCACAAAACAAGGCAGAAAATGCAATGGCTATGATCAGGTCTCTCCTAGACATTCCCAACAATGTGTCACAATTCAAGTTCTTAGTGGAATAGTTGTTGGCTCCCACTTACGATATTCCTAAATTAGAAATGGTTTGTGAGCTTGTTGGTCCCAATTCACCTTGGTATCAAGACATATATGATTACCCCCAGTCCTAGACACTTTTTCTAAACCTTTCCAACAACCAACACAAGTCCTTTATCCACAAAGTCTCTTGTTACACCATCAATAGTGACATGCTCTACCGATGCAGCTTTGACAATACCCTTCTTCGATGTCTCAACACTAACGAAGCATGAAAAACCTTACCTCAGGTACATGAGGGTATATGAGGATCTCATTCAAGTGGTCCAACCTTAGCTAAGAAGATAATGAGACTTGGGTATTACTGGCCGACAATGGAAAAAGATGCTCTTCAGTTTGTGAGAACATGTCATAAATGTCAAGTGCACAGTGATCTAATTTGTGTGCTAGCACAAGAGCTTCATCCAATAACTTCTTTGTGGCCCTTCGTACAATGGGGACTCGACCTTGTGGGAAAAATCCATCCTACCTCATCCAATGGCCATAAATTCATCATTATCACTACTAAATATTTTACCAAATGGGTTGAAGTCGTTCCCCTCACATAAAAAACAAGCAAATTTCCAAATTCATCCTCAACTACATAATCTGTCAGTATGGTGTCCCACAATCCATCATCACAGACAACAGTCGTCCCTTCAAAAATTAGGATGTCCATGAGCTTTGTGAACGCTTTCATATCCAACACCATTTCTCTATGCCCTATTATCCCCAAGGAAATGGTCAAGCTGAGGCGTCTAACAAAATGATTATCAAAATTCTTAAAACGACAACCAATGACGTTGGCTATGACTGGCATCTCCAACTCAACCCCGCCCTATGGGCCTACTACACAAGCATCTGCATGCCTATTGGCGCCACCCCATTTTCCTTGGTCTATGGATCCGAAGTTATATTGCCCATTGAGGTCAAAATCCCCTCCTTATGGGTCTCCTTGAAGGGATTGATTGATGATGAAGAGTATCGACAGTTTCGAATGCATGTGCTAGAAATGTTGGAAGAGCGAAGAAAAAATGCCTTGAATCACTTACAAGCATAACAGAATCTCCTTTCTAGAAGCTATAACAAAAGAGTAATGGTCCAAAAGTTTGAAATTGGTGATTTAGTCTTAATGCAAAACCTAAGGAATTGAGCTAACCCCAAGAAGCCTAGCAAGTTCAAGCCAAATTGGTTGGGTCCTTACATCATCATTGTTGCATTCAGTTTTGGTGCTTACCAGTTAGCTACTCCATATAGGGAACAATTGATAGAACCTATCAATATTTTGCATCTACACAAGTTCTACACATAGCATCAGAGAGCTTAGCTAAAAACTGTAAAAATACAAAAAATCGTCACCCTGATGAAAACCTAGCAAACAGGCGTCTTGGTGACACCAAAAAAATCAGAAAATATCAAAAATAGTAAAGAAAAATAATTCGTCCAACAGTGAAAACCACTTCGGTGGTGCTTTGGATAAGTACCATGGCGAAAACCTTAGGAAACAGGCACCATGCGTAGGAAATCTTTGCTTTGCCATCTACTATCACTCCATCTACCTGTTTCCATAATAAATGTTTGATCTTCTGACACCCTCACGATATTCTTCATAAAGTCTTGCTATTTCTTTCCATGGCTGACAACAGTTGACATCATGTCTCGCATATCCTTCACTTTTCATCCTGAGCACATCCTTTTCCATCTCCTTGGTTAGTCCAAGACCTGACTAGGGGCAACACCCTTATCACTTGACTATAGTGGGTCTCACATATGGTCCCATAAAAATCATAAAATATCTTGGAAAAAAAAATCCATAAAAATTTAAAAAATGTCCTAAAAAAATCCATAAACATTAGAAAATGTCCTGAAAATGAAATCCAAAAAAATCACATGTGAAAAATACAAAAACATCCATATAACTTTCAAAATCCCAAAACATAGTCAGAGTCAGTCAAGTCAATCTTTTTCCTTGTCGAACTATGTTTCCTCTGTGATTGGACATAGGCAAGGCCATCTGTCAATGTTCCCCCAAAGCATTAGGTCAATCCTTTAGGTGTTGTCAAATAAAATCATGATTCAACCCTTTGTCATTTCAATAAAGTCAAGGGTCATGTCAAACTATGAGGTTTCTGAGTGCATGATGTAGGCAAGGCCATCTATCGATGAGCCCCCAAGGCCACCTAGTTTAGTCCCTTAGGGTTCATCGTGACAATCAACTAAGTCAGACATAGTCACACTCAGACACAAGACAGTCATTTGAATGTCAATATGCAAATCATGAACCAACAAACATAGTCCAATCGATCATCAAGTCAAAGATCAGTCAACTTGCCAAAACAATGTCAACTCGGTCACTTTATGGCCACTTTCATGATGCGTTCTTCTTGGAATTGGACACCCTCAAAACATCATCTGCCTTTTCAGGATGTGTCTTTCCTAATGATAGGCTCTGTCACATAGTCATTGGCCTTTTCAGGATATGTCCTTCCTGACAATAGGCATCGTCAAATTGTCAAAACTATTAGACTCTTCAAATCATCAGACTATCAAACCATCAAGAAATTAACCTTTGACAAACAAATATTGGCAAACATATTCAATGGTTGTTGATTTTTCTAGTCTATTAAATGTCTTCTATTTTTATTGTTTTGTCTCTTGGTCATGTTACTAGCTACCTCGAGGATGTCCCCTAAAGGATTTAGAGGTGTGATGATGTCTCATGACCTATTTTTCCTTGATTGGTGTCTTTGGTGTGTCTTGACAAAAAGACTATGGCAACTTGGCCCTTAGTATGAGTTAGGACATTCCTTGTTTGCGGTTGTCTACTTTTTGCAAGTGGACGACCTTACACACCTTGTTCTATTTCATACCGTGGTGTTTGTTGTCTATTTGTCTCATTTTACCACCCAATGATGATTATGCAACTCCTATGATGTTATTTGGAAAATTATTGAAGTATTCCTTTTTTATCCAACATTCATGTCTTTCATGCTAACATTTCTTCTATTGCTTCATCCTCTCATCTTCTCATCCATTTTGAGAGCACACTCATGTTCTTTCAACTCACCTATCCTCTCAAGGGGGCATAACACTACCTCCCTGTCATCCTTCCTCTCCCTACTTTCACACTGGGGCATATTTTTGACTTGTTTTCTTTGACACAATGTGATAGACTACATTATGTCAAAGGGGAAAAATTTAGACACATAAAAATGGCTTCGACTTGTAAACCATATTTTCTATGATGACCATGCTTCTCCCTCACATAATTCAATTATTTAATCATGCCCTAATGTCATAATTATTCCTCCATGATTATTTAAATAAGTAAATTACATTTATTTATTTAAGTATGTCACTAATCAATCCTTATTCCCTCCAATTATTTAACAACATTACCATTTATCTTTCAATAAATAATTAAAGTAATTATTTATTTTCTTTTGTCTCATTCCCATTTATGAATTAAACCATTATTTAAAATTCATAAGTCAACCTTCCTCCATAAATCAAATAATTTCTATTACTATTTGATTTTCCAACTAACTCTTATTCTATCTCATTTATTTTCCACCATTGATTTAATTGGCTAAATCTCAACCTTTCATTTCAAAGCTTTCCCTAACTTTGACCTAATGTTTCCCTAACCCTAATCCTCCTTATCACATTGAATCCTAGCCTTTTATCTTAGGGCTTCACCAAATTTTAATCTTGGCCATCCATTCTCAATTTGGAATTCTTTAAAAGGCTCTCTCATCTTGAGCTATGAGGATTCACAACACATCACAAACCTTCAATAATAATCCAAAACAATCTTTATATGACACATGTTATTAGGCATTGTATATCACATTGGAAACATAAATATGGCAGCCCACAATTTATTGCCATGAACAGTCATTAATAACTTCTACAAAACAAATAATGAAGCCAATATGTCTGGTGAGATTGAAGAAAACATAGTTATAGACTATCCTCAAATTATTATGAAGATCCAACGGTTGAAATGAAAGTTATTGTATTTTTCCCAAAACTGCAAACCCTAGGTAGGGTTCAGACCTGCCCTCACAAAAATGTTCATAACTTATTCAATTCTTAATGAATTTTGATGAGAGTTGAAGCAAATGAAAGTAGATTCATATGGAAACAAAATCCAATTGGTTTTAGATCCAAAATATAGACTTTACATTCCGTACCATCACACTTTTTATACTGTAAATTCTGCACAATGTTGTTAGAATAGGCAGTCTCACCAAAATAATCATATCTTCCACAAAACTTGATAAAATTCAATGAGACAAAAAGAATTGGAAACTAGAAACAGAGATCTTTCCATCAATATATGATACTCTATCATTTGAGTCCATACCAGGCCGTACAAATCACAACTTCAATCTGGTAACAATGTAAAAATCAGAAAATGCATACCAAACTTGAGGTTGCCATTCATTTAACTTCAAAAATAATGTCTCCAACCCCCAATTCGAGTTTTGGAGGGTTTATTTATACATTTTCAACCCAAACCAACTATTTTCAACCACCTTTTGATTAGTGTGTTGACAAAACACCTTAATGACATTTCATCTACCTAATTTTGCACTTTTGACAATTTTTACAATATATGAGAAATGAACAACATCCTAGGACCTATAACACCACAAAGGTGGCCTCTTGGGCTTATTAAAATCTCAAAACATAAAAATGGAACAAATTACTCAATATGGCCTCATGGAGGCATGTGATCAAATAGGTGCTCCTGCACCAAACTCCCGAGGGCAAAAGAATTCAAGCCCCTTTGAATTATCTTCTTCCTAGTCTTCCAGTTACTTTGCACCTTGTCCTTTGTATTTTCAATCAGATTTTGTCTTTTCTTCCTTTTGTTCTTCTTATGCCTTCTTCTATCAAGCATCCCTGCAACTTGGAAGTCCCAAAACTCTATCATATCATCAAACACTTCACTTTGTCCTTCATAACCTGCACATACATAGTCCAAGGAAAAATTAGAAACAAAATATAGAGACCTTGAGGTCTCCTCCTTGTCTTCTTGTACTTCAAATTCCTCTTCACCCATAACCAACTTATCCAATCTTGACACCAATTCACTTTCAACCTCAATTTCCTTGCTTTCTTCTACCTTGATGAGTTCTTCTTCCTCTTGTTTGAATTTTCCATCACCAACCTTACTATTCCATTCTTCTTCAATAGCTACATATTGTGCCCATAAATCTTCTTCTTCATCTTTGACTGAATTTGCTGCCTTCTTTTGTTTTCTTTGTTTCTTCATAATCTTCTTTATAGGCCAAACCATCTTCCTTTTCAATGTCAAATGCCAACTTGTATCTTGTTTCATCATTTGTTCCATCTTCATCATGGATTCTTGGAACTCTTCTTCAAGTCTTTTCAATTCTCCCTTCAACTCAGCAATCTCTTTGTCCATCTTCTCTTGCCTTATCCTTTTCTTTCTTTCCTTCTTTCTCAACTCTTTTTCCTCTCTTTCCTTCTTTCTTGAATCCTCAGCCTGTAAATATCTTTCCAATCTTCTCAACAAATCCATCTCCACAAGAAAGTCTCTCCTTGCTTCCACTTTACTTTGCCACACCTAGGCAATCAGGGTCCTTCCTCAACCTGTACAACACACAACCACAAACACCAACACAAAACCAAAAAACTTCACCAGCCCATATCTTTTCTAGGCTCTGATACCAATTTGATGTAGAGCTATGAGGATTCACAACACATCACAAACCTTCAATAATAATCCAAAACAATCTTTATATGACACATGTTATTAGGCATTGTATATCACATTGGAAACATAAATATGGCAGCCCACAATTTATTGCCATGAACAGTCATTAATAACTTCTACAAAACAAATAATAAATCAAATCCCTCTGGTGAGATTGAAGAAAGAATAGTTATATACTCTTCCTCAAATTATTATGAAGATCCAACGGTTGAAATGAAAGTTATTGTATTTTTCCCAAAACTGCAAACCCTAGGTAGGGTTCAGACCTGCCCTCACAAAAATGTTCATAACTTATTCAATTCTTAATGAATTTTGATGAGAGTTGAAGCAAATGAATGTAGATTCATATGGAAACAAAATAAAATTGGTTTTAGTTCCAAAACATAGACTTTACATTCCGTACCATCACACTTTTTATACTGTAAATTCTGCACAATGTTGTTAGAATAGGCAGTCTCACCAAAATAATCATATCTTCCACAAAACTTGATAAAATTCAATGAGACAAAAGTAATTGGAAACTAGAAACATAGATATTTCCATCAATATATGATACTCTATCATTTGAGTCCATACCAGGCCGTACAAATCACAACTTCAATCTGGTAACAATGTAAAAATCAGAAAATGCATACCAAACTTGAGGTTGCCATTCATTTAACTTCAAAAATAATGTCTCCAACCCCCAATTCGAGTTTTGGAGGGTTTATTTATACATTTTCAACCCAAACCAACTATTTGCAACCACCTTTTGATTAGTGTGTTGACAAAACACCTTAATGACATTTCATCTACCTAATTTTGCACTTTTGACAATTTTTACATATATGAGAAATGAACAACATCCTAGGACCTATAACACCACAAAGGTGGCCTCTTGGGTTTATTAAAATCTCAAAACATAAAAATTTAACAAATTACTTCGGTATGGCCTCATGGAGGCATGTGATCAAATAGGTGCTCTGCACCACTCTCAATCCATTTTAGACACACAAGAGTTATTTTCAACATGCTTGAGAGCTTTTGAGTACTTGAGCACACATTACTTCAATATTTTGCTTGTCTAAGGCATAGGTGATAGTTGTACTTCAAATTTGAGGGCACTTATACCATTTTCATCAAGATGGAGAAGGCCAATGGAGGTCAAACAAGGGAGGCTTGAAAATCAAGTGACTTTGTTTCATGTTTTTATGTTTCTTGCTTTCCATTTTGTGTCATTATTGATAGGGATTAAGTTATTATGTTATTTGCAAAATAATCTGAAAATTTTTCCTCATTACAATATTTTTATCTGAGGCCTCATCTTGATCGTTACCTTAAGAATAATAAGAGGTGGAAAAATGACGATGAATATGAAATTGATGGAAAAGGTCACAAACATGTTGATTTTTGAAAGGCTTTCCATTATTTGTAATGATAGCATGAGGGATGCCAAAGTAGTAAATGATATAGTTTAGGATCAATTTGGATTTTTTTCTAGTGTTGTTGGATAAGGGAACAAATTCAACCCACTTCATAAAATACTTAGTGGCAGTGATAATGAATTTATGACCATTGGATGAGGGGGGATGGATTTTTCTTATGAGGTCAAGTCCCCATTGTGAAAAAGGCCAAGGAATATTTATCGTTTGTAACTCTTGGGAAAGTGTATGAATCAAATCTCCATATTGTTGACATTAACGATATTTCTTAGCGATTTTTTGTGCATCATGTTTCATAGTTGGCCAATGATTCCAATTCTTAACAATTTCTTGACAAGATTAGATCCACTAGAATGAGGTCCACAAATACCTTCATGTACCTCAAATAAGGAAAATTTAGCTTCTTCCAAGACTAGACACCTAAGGAGGACACCATCAAGACTCCTTTGGCAAAGGGTATCACCAAGGATGACAAATGGGAAGATGAACGAATGAATGTTTTATTTTGAGAACTAGACAAATTAGGTGGAAGGGTGCCATTACTGAGATAGGTATAAACATAATGATACTAGGAGGGATTAGAACCGACAAGCTCATACACTAGTTAATATTTTGGAACATTAGACGCAAGGACCAAAAATTTTTCAACAAGGAAATCACAATGATGAGTGTTATGAGGCATGTCCAAGAGAGATCCAATAGTAGCCATAGCATCGATAGCTCTTTTATTTTCCCTTAGAATTTGTTCAAAAATTATAATTGAAAATTATTTTATAAAACTATCTACCATCATCTTGTAGGGGAGAATTTTTTCGTCCTTTGTTTGATAATCATCATTCACTTTCCTTATGACCAATTGTGAGTCTCCATAAACATGAATTTACTTTATTTTCGATTGAATTGTCATTCTAACACCAATGATTAAAGCTTCATATTTTGCAATGTTGTTTGTGCAAGGAAAAGAAAGTCCATAAAATCACCTTGTGGAGTGATAAAAATAATTCCAACCCTAGATCCATGTTGAGTGTGAGATCCATCAAAATATAACTTCCACAAATGTGAATAACTAATGCTAAAAACTATCTCATCTAGAAATTCTAAAATAAGGGGATGATCCACATCTAAAAGTGCGTCTATTAATTGATCTGCAATGATTTTTCCTTTGATAGCCTTATGATCCACGTACCCAATATCAAATTCACTTAGGATCATAACCCATTTTTCTATTCAACTAGTTAGAGAAGCCTTAGACAAAAGATACTTCAAAGGATCCACCTTATAGATGAGATTTATTTGATGATTAAGCATGTAGTGTCTCAACTTTTCTAATGTGAAAATAACAACTAGACATGCCCTTTCAATTTGAGTACAATTAAGCTCATATCTGACCAGTGTATGAATAATATAATAAATAACTCTCTTTTCATGTATCATCATCTTGTGCAAGGAGAGCACCTAATGTTGTTGTAGTAGTTGAGATGTATAGTAAAAAGGGTTTCCCTTGAATAGGCAGAATGAAAACTGGAGGTGAGGTCAAATAATCCTTTAATTGTTGAAAGGATTGTTGACACTTTTCATCCCATTTGAAAGTGACATTTTTATGTAAAAGATTCTTGAAAGGTTGACACTTATTTACCAATTGAGCTATGAAAAATTCCTAATTGATTGAATTTTTCCTTGAATGATATACAATTGATTTAGATTATTTGGGGGAGGTATATCAATTATAGCTTTAACTTTAGCGAGATCAACTTCAATGTCTCTATGGGAAACAATATACCCAAGAAATTTCCCATAAATTACACCAAAGACACATTTTTTGGGTTCAATATTACTTTATATTCTTCCAACCTATCAAAAATAATTGCAAGGATAGCTAGGTGAGAATGTCTTGTGACAATATTTTCTAATATATCATCCACATAATCTTCCATAATGCTATGAAAAAGGCCATGAAATATTGTTCTCATTTCTATTTGATAGGTAGCCCCTGCATTCTTTAAACCAAAAGGCATAGCATTCCAAAAAAATGTTCACTAAGGGTGAGTGAAAGTTGTTTTATGTTGATCTTCAATGGAAACATAGATTTGATTATAACTGAAAAATCCATCCATTAAGGACAACATTTCGTGCCCAGTTCTTAAATCTACAATCATGTTTATGTTGGGTAAAGTAAAATCATCTTTAAGATAAGCTTTTTTTATATCTCTAAAATTTATGCATATATAGATGCCCCCAATGGGTTTGTCAACTAGAACTAGCTTGGAAACCCACTTAGGATAGTCAATTAGTCTAGTGAACCCAAAATACAACAACTTTTGAAGCTTAACCTTGACCAATAAGGCTACTTGTAGATGCATCTTATGAAGTTTTTGTTTGATCGATTTTGCATCAAGAAAAACTATCAAATGATGAACTACCAACTTAGGGTCAAGGCCTAGCATGTCCACATAAGACCACACAAAGTTTATAGTTCAATTTTTAAATAATTCTAGATGAATTCCTCATTCTCTTGTGATGATAAAGATGATACAAATATGTGACCTAAGGATTTTCAATTGTACCCAAGTTTTCTTATTGCGACTCTTTTATCAAGATAGAGGATTTTTCATGATATTTAGACATGATAGGAAGGCCAAGGTTTTCATTTTATTCTTCGAATAATGATAAATCATCCTTTCCATTAGAGGTGTTCCTTATGATATTCAATTATCTATTGAGAGTGAGAGTTTTGAAGTTTCACCAAAATATGTTTTTTCATCAAGCTCAATGACAAAATCAGGCTTATGATCTCCCAAAGGTATAGTGTCTCTTAATCCCATAAATTTTGTAGTACCCTCATCATTTTGGAATGTATCTAAAATTGATGGACCTTGTTGATCCCAATCTATAAGTTGAGGATAAATAACTGAAAGCTCTTTAGATTGTGATGATGGGGAAGCAAATGATATGGTGGATAAGGTGCAAATGGAATGCTCTTGGAAGAGATTTTTGATATGCATGGAGTCTTGAAAGGTATCCCAATTAGGAGTTTCAACCATAAAAGAATTCTTAGATCCTTTAGTTAGATTGGTTCTTAGCTCGAGAGGTTTCTTATTAAGAGATTTATATCCAAGCCCTTCATGATGCCTTCTTGTGATAGATAGAGGATCAATGATTCCTTGTTCTTGACGTCCTAAACCCTTACCTTGATAACCCATGTTCTTAATTAATCAAAGGCCTTTAGGATAGTTTTCCATAGGTAGAATAGGGACATTATCCTCTTCATCCTTATATAACCATGTTGAGACATCATCTTCAATGTTTTCATTTCCTGATTCACCCCAATGCAAAAATAAGGTAGATTTTGATTTGAAAACCGCAATTGATATATCTTGCATAGTTTTAGGTCTACCATATATTTTAGGTGAAAGAGGGAGTTGGACCACAAAGAAAGCTTGTTTTATGTTGTATTCTCCCAACCATTTTTAATTAACTTGAATCTTGATCTCAAGAAGAGAGGTATGTGGAATGGAAAGTGAGGATAAGGTGGATGGTTCTATGTAAGATTATGAGGATGGAGTTGCATGATTGTTAGGCACTTGGATAGGTTTAGGATATTTTTCTTCCAAGGTTTTATAATACTCAAAAGAGTGAGGATCCCTAAGGATAGTGACTTTGGAACCCTCATAATAAAATTTTGGGCATTGATGATATGTGAACCTGGAACAGCTTGCAAGGCATGTATCCACGGATGACCAATAAGTATGTTATATGGGAGATGAAGGTTCAAAACCTGAAAAACAATATCCACTATAGTAGAGCCAAATCGAGTTGGAAAATTTATCGTTCCTTCAAATTCATGCCCAGCATCATCATGAGCTTTTATGGTGATTTTCTTTTGAGAATCAATTACACCTCAAAGTATCCTAATTGTTTCACTAGATGGAGGGTACAAATGTTTAGGCCTACTCCACCATCAATCATGACTCATTTGATTTATGCCTATGGATGAAAACCTATAGGTACAAACCCTCATTATGAGATGGATCATCAAGAGAAAGGTCTTTTTTAGTAAACACCAAATGATGAGCTGAAATATGTCCAACCATGGCTTGAAATTGAGCAATATCTGTCTTTGGGTATGAAAAACTCTTGAAGGGACTTGTCTAGGATTTTCTTATGTGTGGGGTGATGAGATCCATTTATGTTCCATTTTATGCCACATTTTAGCCTATTTCATATCCACTTCCACATTCCATTTTCGTTCCATATCATACTATTTCACCATTTTATGTTGCATATGATTAAATATATATATATGTTGTATTTAATATTTTTTGGATGAAATATGGAAATTAAATATTGACTTTCTTTACTAATAAGCATTGTGATTTCAAGCCTTGGAAAATAAATCTTGCAGCATGTAGATCACAAGAACTTCTTGTCACCTTTTATGCAAAAAATCTTCCTATCACTTTCTGGTCAGGAACTTATGTTTATCAGTTTTGACCAACAACTTGTTTTTGTCATCTTTTTAAAGATGATGTCAATCTCCAAGGTGGCGTTAGTTACCTCCATGGTGCCGACTGTGTACTAGATTTAAATAAGCACAAGAACCCATGGTTATTGTTATAAATTTGAATGGAGATGCAATTGCCAGTTGCGTAGAAGAAACCAAAAACCTTCTATTTTTGCTATATGTTATAATAAGACAGTGTTTGGTTTGTGGCCAACAAAACAAATAGTGCAGAGTGCACTCAACTAGGTTCCACATGCACTAGTCGACTAACAAAGGGAACCTGTGATGGAGATGTTTTGCTAGTGCGTTGGAGAAAAATATGCAAACCTTCACGTCTTCTATTTTCATCTTCTATTATAACACTGTTTCAATATTTTTGTCTCTTCTATTTTGTTGGTCGTAGGCCACAAAAAACACAATATTTTTTATATTTAATTGTTAATAAATAGCGTATATATAATTACACATAGTGTAAAGGTAGATAGACTTTTTGCAGTAGATTTATGTATCAAATTTTTGATAAATAAAATAGTGTTTATTCTTATCAAGGAAACATAGAAAGGCTTTCGCTCTATCCACTGTGCAAACCAGGAGCAAGGGCCCACTCCTTGGGGAAGCTCGATGATGTTTTATTTTCTGTATTTTGTTTTCTTTTGATTTGGTTTGGTTAATATAGATGTTATTTCCTTTTGATTGCGTGATTTCAATTTCAACACCTTCATTAAAGACTGGATAAATGATTATGTGACCTGGGTTGTTTTCCTTTCTATTGTAAATTATTATTTTCATAGATTATTATTGTCGTAGATTGTTGTATTTCTTGTCATAGATTGTTGTAGTTCATGTTGCAGTTTTTTGCAAATTGTTACAGTTTATGACACAACTCCTGTCACTTCTGTTACAGAATAGAGCATAATAGAAATATAAGTTTAAACCAGTTTTTCATTATAGGTGCTCCTTTGTGTGTTTTAGTCACATTTCATCCCCACTTAATTCACTGCTTTCCTCCCTTAGGTAAATTTCCACAACACCTCTCGCAAGCTTATGATCCCCAGATTAACACTTAGACCAAGTTGAAATCTTTCTTATTCTATACCCCAGTTTTGGCCTATCATTTTGGCGTTGTTTTCGGGGAGAGGTGTTAAAGACTGAAAAACCTAGTGAGTTAAGTTAGGACCAATGCATTAGGATGAAAGGTCACACAACTACTAGTCTTGCCTGGTGATTAGTCCTAATTTGTGTTGTTTAAATCATATAGATGCATAGTTAGAATTTGTAGGTAGATTTTAGAAATTAAACCATTTATATATCCACACTAGTTGTTGTGAGTTCATTGATAAGAAAGGAAGTAATTTTGAAGAAACAACATAAAAACAATAAAAATGTTGCATTTTCAAGGTAGTTCAAACACATCACTTTTTAGGGAAAAATGCTTCAAAAATGAAGAATCTGAAGGTCACGCTAGAAGGAAGATGTGCTTGGCAGAGGGGGCTCCACCCCTCAACCTTTCCCTATATCACGACAGGGAGTGCACCCAAGGCGCTTCCCCGAGACCCCACAAGGGGCGCTGCCCCTTGACCCCGCTAGGGGCTATCACCCTCAGACCCCCGCTTTCAAATTTAAAAACAAAAGAACTTGGTGGGGGAATTGTGCTGACAAAAAGTGATATTTTTATACCCCCTCTTCCTAAAGAATGCAACTTAGCTTATCTTGATCTTCCAATACCATTGTCACAAACATCTACAAATGTTATTTCCATAGTTGAGCAAGAGCAAATAATTAAGGAATTTTTAGGACAATGGAATTTTGAAAATGATGATTTGACCATTTGTTGTTTTGATTGTTGCAAGGGAGAAGATAAGTGCACATGCCAAGTTGTTCAAAAGGACATGATGAAGGAGATCCAAGCTATGTGTGAGCCTCAACAAAACTAAGGTGAAAGTGAGAATGTCTTCTTTGTAACACAAGAACAACGACACACATCAAATTAGGTAGATCATGGTATGCTAAATGATTTTAAAATGTCCTATAATTCTATTGAATCAAGAAGGAAATATGTTTCTTCACAAAATGCTTCCCTATCTAGTATGTGTGGTGAATGGCAACAATCACCATACTACCAAGAATGGCATAATGAATGCTCACAACAACCATACCCATCCCATATAGTACCATCTCCACCATATCCATCTTATATATTACCATCTTCACTATCTACTTTGTATACCACACAACTTTTACCATTGTCATTATCCCATTTATATCACCCACCATCCACTTCAACATATCCACCAAGGGCAATTACAATGCCTAATAAAATATTACATAATAAGGTGGTTGAAACTACATATAATAATGAGATTTCAAGGATCCCTTTACATTTTGTTAATATGCTTGAAATTGGTGAAACACAATTGCACTATATTAATACAACTAAAGGATGTGATTTTGGTTTAAATGAATTAGGAGAAAAATATGGGAAACTAAAAGATAATCAATGTAATTTTTCTTATCTACTTAATGAATCACAACTTTTAGACATAATTCACATACATAAGGAAACAATTCAACGTGATTCTAATTTTATCATTGAAATGATAAATATGTGTGTTGAAATTAATCATGCAATAAGCAATGGTGAACTATATTCCTTAATGATTCAAGAATTGTGTGAGATACATAATGAAATCCTACAAGATCTATTTGTAGATATTTTTATACTCAAACATCTAGATCTTTGGAGGCCTATGGTAAAACTATGTATTCCTCACACACTTATTGATCTAGGTTCAATAATTGATTTTATGATTAAGAAGAACTAGAAGGGTTTGAATGCATTAATGACCACAACAAACTTGCTACAAAAGGATGACCATTCATTAAATAAGGATCAAGGTATTATTAAATATGCCACATTCTTCTTTGGATTATCCTAATGCCCTCATGATTTTATAATGTGCAATTAAGTTGGGGGGAGATCCATTGAATTTTGGAAATATTTGGTTGATTGTTCATTGAACAAGGCTCAAGGTATTCTTAAATATGTCACTGTCATTATTTATTCTTTGGATTATCTTAATGCTCTCATGCCTTTGCAATATGAAGTTAAGTTGGGGGGTGAATCCCTTAAATTTTGATGATTCTTGGTTGATTTCTAATAAACACTCATTGATTATTTCTTTGGTGCTTCTAATAATACCATTATGTAATACTTGGACCAAATAAAGGTATGCATTCTTGTGTTAATTAGCATTGATATTATGTCTACACACATTGATTGTAATAATATTCATCCATTTTATTATGTATTCACATTAATAACTTTACCCTTCATTTACAAAAATGACTTAACTACTTATTAATGGTGGAGTTATTAAATGGATGATATTACATTACTATATTTGATATTCTTGGTCATGAGAATATGGTTATAGGTTGTCATGGTTACCCAACAATTTTGCACCAATACCAGTTGATGATGCTTCTCTACATAAGCATTGAATAACACACTTTGTTGGCTTTGCTAACATTTTGTTGGCCTTGCTAGCTATATGGAACACCTCAAGTTTCCTTTTTTCTTCACTATTGGAGATCACAAGAGGATTTTTGGGTGAGGTGTTCAACATTCATGGACACAAGTTCTCTTTGATATCAACTTTGATGCTAGATCATGTGGAGGATAGTATGCAACTTGGTGTATGCGAAACAAGATACTGTGTTCTTGGCTAATTCTTGACAAGCCACAAATCCAAAGACCACTTGAAGATAGGCACACAGAGCTTGAGCGTATTGCAGATCATCATACTTCATCATAAGGATTGACTCATCCACCTATCCAAAGCTATATGGGAATATTGGATAAGTTGAGAGACTACCATTGGTCTTTCACTACATAGCCCTATCTTTGAATGATTGCTTCTATTGTAAGTAATTCCTTCCACCAAGTGATTGGGCATGAATTCAAAAGTTCTACAATCAGATTTTAGATATGGTAGCATGAGCTAAATGGATCAAGATTGTTTGTAGCAATTGTGCTATGAACTATGCATGGTCAATCTTGATGGAGGTATCTTTCTTGTTGGTCATCATTTCAAGTTCTACATACAACCCAGTTTTAGTAGTGACTTTTTGTGGGGTCATAGAAGGAACTTAGGTTTTTGACGGTGTCACTTCAACATCCATAGAAGGGGTTCCTTCTCTTTGGTCATTATATGCAGGATATCTAAAAAAATGAAAAAAAAATAAATTAAATGAAAAAAACTTAAAAAAATTAAAAAAAATGAAAAAAGCAATAAATTCTAACAATGAAAACCTTCAGGCGTTGTTAGAAAACTACAATTTGAAAACCAGTTTCTAGCGGATTGTAGTTGGAATAAAATTCTTAGTGGTGAAAACTATTTCTATAGCGCCACTAAGAGGTAAGTGATTGAAAATTGGCTTGCCAACAATCACTTGTCATTATCAAAATTGAAAAAAATGAAAAAATGAAAAAATGAAAAAAATGCAATTCTTTGTGTTCTTTCTTTGGGCTAATCCTTTTCAGGTATACTCTATTGCTTCAGTGGTTGTTTGAGTGCCTCTAGCACCTCCTGTTGCTCACTTGTGTAGATGTGCTCTCATTTTTCATGGTCTGCCTAGCTTTGACCACTTGTAGCACAAAGTATAGATTCAATTGAGGTGATTAGAAAAAATGAAGAGAGAATTCAATCTACCATCAATATGCTCCCTAATACTTAAGTCTAATGGAGATATTTCCTGTGTGGTGTGGCTACAGTCCTTGTCCTAATTTTTGGTTCCTTCCTTGCTGGAGATTCATAGTTGCAGAGTTACATTAGCTACCAGCTCTTGGCATTAATGGACATACACGATGGTAAAACAATCAATTTTATTTTTCATTATTTTATCTTTTAACTTTATTAATATTTCTTATTGTATTAATCATATAAGCAACATCCCTCCCTATCCTCTTCTTGTTTCTCGAGTACGGTCAACCCTTTAAGTTGGGGGGAGGTTCCTCATCCTTATTCCCTATCATTTTCCCCATTATTTTCTTCCACCTTAATTATATCATCATAGTATCCATTATCCTATTATTGTATCCATTGTTTTCACCCTTCATAATCATTCATATTGCTTACTATGTCACCGATTTCACATAGCTCATAAATATGAGTATAGTTTTTTTCTTATGATACCTCTTATATATAGCATTTCCAATAAATAATGCTTTGAGAAAGATGTCAAAGAAAAATGAGAAAAAAATGATAAAAAAAGAGTAAAAATCAAAAGGGGTATGAATGTTAAAAAATTGAAATGAAAGTTGGCAAACAAAAACAAAGCCATGATGATTAATATAAAAGAGCTATAGAAAAATTGAAAGGAACTATGATCATGAATGAGCTATAATAGTAAAGGGGTGAAGAGGAAATCCAAAGTCACAATCCTAAGGCTACCCTCTCAGAAATAACGATTGCACGAGGATGTGCAATATGTTAAGTTGGGGGGAATGATGAGAGTCATTTATGTCCCATTTTATGCCACATTTTAGCCTATTTCATATCCACTTCCACATTCCATTTTTGTTCCACATCATACTATTTCACCATTTTATGTTGCATATGATTAAATATATATAAGTTGTATTTAATATTGTTTTGGATGAAATATGGAAATTAATTATTGACTGTCTTTACTAATAATCATTGTGATTTCAAGCCTTGGAAAATACAGCTTGCAACATGCAGGTCACAAGAACTTCTTATCACCTTATATGCAAAAAATCTTCCTATCACTTTATGGTCAGGAACTTCTATTTATCAGTTTTGACCAATAGCTTGTTTTTTTCATCTTTTTAAAGATGATATCAATCTCCAAAGTGGTGTTAGTTACCTCCATGGTGTTGATTGTGTACCAGATTTGAATAAGCACAAGAACTCGTGGTTATTGTTAAATAAATCTGAATGGAGATGCAATTGCTAGCTGCGTAGAAGAAACCAAAAACCTTCTATTTCTATTATCTGTTATAATAAGACAGTGTTTGGTTCGTGGCCAACAAAACAAATAGCATAGAGTGCACTCAACTAGGTTCCACGTGCACCAGTCGACTAAGGGAACCCGTGATGGAGATGTGTTGCTAGTGCGCTAGAGAAAAATATGCAAACCTTCATGTCTTCTATTTTCTCCTTTTGTTATAACAACACCATTTTAATATTTTTGTCTCTTCTAGTTTGTTGGTCGTAGGCCACAACAAACACAATATTTTATTTTAATTGTTAACAAATAGTGTATATATAATTACACATAGTGTAAAGGTAGATAGACTTTTCACAGTAGATTTTTGTATAAAACTTTTGATAAATAAAACATTATTTATTCTAATCGAGGCAGTGTAGAAAGGCTTTTTCTCTATCCACTGTGCGAACCAAGAGCAAGGGCCCACTCCTTGGAGAAGCTCGGTGATGTTTTATTTTTGTATTTTTTTTATTTTGATTTGGTTTGGTTAAGATAGACATTATTTTGACTATGTGATTTCAATTTCAGCAACTTCATTAACGACTAGATAAATGATTATGTGATCTGGGTTGTTTTCTTTTCTGTTGTAAACTATTATTTTCGCAGATTATTATTGTTGCAGATTGTTGCAGTTCCTATCATAAATTGTTGCAATTCCTGTCATAAATTGTTGCAGTTCTTGTTGTAGTTTTGTGCATATTGTTACAATTTATGATATAGCTCCTATCACTTATGTTATAGAATAGAGCATAACAGAAATATAAGTTTAAACCATTTTTCATTATAGGTGCTCCTTTGTGTGTTCTAGTTGCATTTCATCTCCACTTAATTCATTGCTTTCCTCCCTTAAGTAACTGCTACAACACCTCTCACAAGCTTACGATCCCTGAATTGACACTTAGACCAAGCTAAAATCTTTCTTATTCTTTACCCTAGTTTTGGCCTATCACAAGGGGATATTTATTAAAGCTCTAGAATGGATATTTGTGCTTGGATTTTCTTTAGGTGCTCTAGGAGGTTATAATCAGATTTGGAAGATGATGCAAATTGATCTCCTTGGAGGTTTTTCTTACCTCTACATGTACTTACTACACATTCAAGATTGTTTTCAAAGGAGTTATGGTAGCGACATAAGAAAAGGACTCCCCTAGGTGGGCTATGGTGTAATCATAAGACAAAAAAATATAATTGGCTTCTTTAGGATTACTATTTTTGTTTGAAGGTTCACCTTTTCCATGATCAGGGATAGGATTCTTGAATATCTTGAGATCATCATTAGTTGAAAGTTGATTATCTACACCATCACCTTGATCTATAAGATCTTGTATAATATTTTTCAATTTGTAGCAATCAAAAGTCTTATATCCTTTGTTCTTATGGTACTCACAATATTCATTTTATTTGTATCATGGAGATTTAATTGTTGGTTCTTGATTTCTTAATTTTGGTAAGGTGATAAGTTTATCTTGGATTGATTTTTTCAAAGCAGATTCAAGAGATTCCCCTAAAGGAGTGAATTGTCTTTTAGGAGCGTTATTTTGCCTATGTGGTCTTCTACCACCTTGATTGTTTGAGAATTGTTTATTGCCAATTATAAGGTAGGTTGAATGTTTTGAACTATTTTTGCATCTTCTGCACCATCACTAACAATGTTCTTATTTTTGGTCCAAATCCTTGGTTTATCTTTAGATGTTGAAGGGTTATCCTTATGATCTTTAAAAAAAATCACAAAACCCCTAGAAATGAGAGATTTTTCAATGTTAATTCCCCTTTCAATGACTTCTCCAAATGTATTACCACCTTGAATTTGAAGGTGAAAGCCAATTCATGATTTAGGTTTTGGATAAATATGGGGACAAGTTTTTCAGGTATAAGATTAGGAAGTTCACTTGCCAAATTTTTCCACCTTTGTAAGAAGGAAACAAAGGATTCTCCCTCATTTTGTTTTGCACTGTAAAGGTCACTCAAGGAGGTTTCACGTTCTATGTTGTATGAAAAGTGCTCGATGAATTTATCTACCAATTCATGAAAGCTCTTGATCCTATGAGGTAAATGTAAAATAACACTCAATAGCTTGAACTCCTAGGCTTCTAAGAAAAAGGTGCATGAGATATGTATCATTATAGGGCACCTCTAGACAAGCTATGTAAAATTATCTTGTGTTTTCTTGGATCACCTTTCCTCTATATTTATCAAATCTAGGCATTTCAAAGTTTTGAGGGAAAGAGACCATGTTCAAAGACTTGTCAAAAGGATAAAGACATGCATCTTCCAATATATAACCCTTCTTAGCACTAGTATTTCCCATTTCCATGCTTTCCATCTTGTTTTGGAGCTCTTGAATTTGTTGAGCCGAGTCATTTGTAGATGTTGATGGAGGTACACTTATCAAAATGTATTGTTGTTGATGTTGATTTAGAGAAATGTGATATTGTTTGGGTTGACTTGGTTGGATGTGTTGTTGTTGAGGTTGACTTGGTTGGATATATTGTTGTTGAGGTTGACTTGGTGGGACATATTGTTGTTGAGGTTGACTTGGTTGGATGTATTATTGTTGTGGTTGACAAGGTTGGATGTATTGTTGTTGAGGTTGACTTGGTTAGACATATTATTATTGAGGTTGACTTGGTTGGATTGACATATGTTGCATGTTTGCGATACCATGTTTAAATAAGACCTAGCAAAGGTAGGTGATTGTTGAGGTGTAAATTGATCTTTATGCATCTCTTGATATGTTTTCCATTGAACCTTTGATGTGTTAGGTGAAGATGGTGATGACTATGTGAAGGTAACATCCACCTTTGGTATTGATACTTGAATTGGATTGGGTTCACTTGTTTCTAGCCATATGTCCAGTGTGGTGAAATCTACATCCTTGACAAGATTTGCAAGTATTTTAGCACCTTTTTGAGCCAACACTTGAAGTAGTGATCATGATTTTTCGCAAATAGCATTTTCGAAACTCTCATTACCCTAGGGTCTTGCTCAAATTCTTTAAGATCTTCATATGAAGGGATTATAAAGGACCCTTAAAGCCTCATCATAAGGGAATGGTGGATTTGAAGACATTCATTGCTCATGTTGATCCAGGCCCATGCTCATGCTTGTTGGAATATCTGACTCTTCTTTATGGGATTACATGTTTTTTTATATTGATATCTTGTAATTGGCATATGCAATATAAGACCTTAGATAAAATAAGATTTGCATTCAACAATTTTGATACTTGTTTCTCAAAACCAAAATAGACTAAAGCTAAGTTGGATCTTCAAATGATAATAGTGATATTAATAGATAAGATGATAGATCCCTCTTGAACTAGACTTATGAGTCCAAACAAAATGATAGAGATATTGATAAAGTCCACTTGAACTAGACTTGTGAGTCCAAGAAAACTTGATATGATATGATAAAGATAAAAGATACAATTTGAACTTTGAATTTTTTTGACAATGATAAAGAAAGATATCAAAAAAATTGTCCACTCCTCAAATAGTATCAAGGACAATAAGACAGTGCCAATAAAAGATCTTGTTTTTAGCTCTACTTATTTGATAGTTTAATGATTTACCTTTGATTTTTTGCTTTAGTTTGGAATGTTTTGATTCTTAATATTTTTACATTTTTGCAATTTGTTCAATGATTAGAAACACACAAAGGTATAATAACAAAGACAATATCGTAGGCTCAAATTTTTGAATGGATATCTCCCCTTCGATTTCAATTTGAGATGGTGATCTAAACAATCAATCACACAAGACACATTAGCAAGCATACTCAAGTGGGTATGGCCAATAAGTTTTGACTAGGCTTTACAAGCTCAACTAAGGGTATCCTCAAGATATACCACAATGATACGTGAGGCCTTAATCTGTAGATGAAAGGGAATACTACCAAACAATCGGGAGGAGAGGGTAACCCTCTCTCCACCTTCACTTCTCTAAGGTATAAAGTTTTTAGAGGCTTAGTCAAAATTAACAATATTCCACTTAGAAGAGGTGTGTCTTTCAATTCATCCCTCACTCTTTATATTCCATCGAAACACATGAGTTGAATTCATCCCCTAGAGTGATCACTTCTCTAGGCAAGCCCCCTAAAAAGAAAAACAAGATCACTTATTTTTTATCCTAAAGATTTTCACTAGATGCGAGAAGAGAGCATACCTAAGCAAATCTTGGAGATTAAAAGACACTTGTTTATTTTAGAGCCCAAATCCAAATGTGAGAAATTAATTTTAACCCAATTTCAATGTAAGGAAGAGCATCAAAGCAAGATTAATTGAAGCAAACAAAATAATGTAACTAGTAAGAACTTTGCAAATTGAAAGAGATAGAGTGATTAGAATAAATGAAAATGGAGTCCAATGCTAAACATGAAATGCCAATTTGATAAAGAGCTCCAAATCCACTTTCCTTTGCAACCCTTTAATGTTCAATCTCTATACACAAAGACCAACAAACAAGCCTAGAAAACAAAAGCAAGATCACTATTTATAATCCTCAAGATCACTCTAAGGCACAAGAGGAGAGCATACATAAGTAGATCTTAGGAATTAAGATAAAAATAGTTTGTTTTAGGATTCAAATCAAATTGTGAATGATAAATTTCAAGCCCAATCTCAAATGTGTGCAAATATGCAAAACAAGATAGTTTAAGGCAAACAATGATAACACCAATGGATTCTTTATTATTTTAAGAATAATAATAGAATTCTTGCAAAGACCAACAAATAATTTTATAATGCAACAAATAGATATTTAGAAAAAGATATGATCATCACAAGGTTCCAGTTTCAAATTTTATTTTATTTTCACATAGTCAAAAGATCCAATTATTTTGCAATATTTTCAATTTCAAAATATAAAATGTAAAGAATAAACCCCTAATAAAATTCTGAGAGCTTTCCGAAAATGTAAAAATATCTAAAAAAATCTTAATTCCTACCCTAAAAGTAGATTTATGGTGAAACCCTAATTTTCAAAGATTACATTTTTGTCGTTATTTTGACTTTCCAAAAATATAAATTTCTCTTAAAAATTCACTACTCTGCAACCTTAAAACCAAATTTATGAAAAACCCTAAAATGACAAGAACTCACCAAATATTGAAGATCTGGATTTGATTTTTTTATTGTAGCCTTCAGAGATGATCCCTAATCTTTAGTAAAAAAAAAAAATTGTAGAAAAATTTCAAGCCATATAAAAGATATGATAAAATATTTGAAAATTAGGGTTTTCCCTTATTTGATAATTTCGAAAATTAAAATACAAAAAACAAACCCTTCGTAATTTTTGAGAGCTTTCCAGAAAAAAATGAAAACTTTGTTGATTTGTGACTTAAAAGTCATATTTATGAAAAACCATAAAATGACAATAACTCGCCAAATATTCATATCTAAACATGATATTTTTATTGGAGCATCTTTAGGTCATCCACAACCTTCAGTAAAAATTGTGTAGCAAAATTTGCATTTGTTTGAAAGATGTGATGAAACCTTTGAAATCCTAAGGTTTTGCCTTCAACTTACAAAAGTTAGCTCCAAAAACCAATTGCGTAGAAAAGCTTAAAACAAGCAAGATAGGATTATCAAAACCTTCAAAAAAACAAAGATCTAACAAAGATGTGGATCCCACCAGGTGTGTCAAATTGTGGATGTATGAAAATGTGGATCACCAATATCAACAATGCAAAACACACACTTTCACAAAATGCAATGAAGTTCAAAATTTCAGCTCAAAATATAGAATTTAGATAACAAGCAACATCATCATAATTAAAATCTTGATTTGCTCCATTGTTGGTTGTTCTTCAAAGTAACAAATTATGAAAAAACGATAATGTTATTATGCAATGACAATGATAAGTGATAAAAATAATAAATGATACCTATGTTTGATAATTGACTAATAAAATACTTGATAATGCTTGAAAATGTTTGATAATACTTGAATTCTTGATAATGTTGGAATGTTTGATAATGTTGTAATGATTTTGATAAAAGAGTGTTAGGGGGTTTGAATGAAATGAAAGTTTCTTATTTATATGCTTCACTTGGCTTAAATAAATTCAAATGATAGTTTGGAAAAATAATTTATTTAAAAGAAAATATTTCATTTAAGTAAATTATTTTTAACTTATTTAAAAAAAAGATGTTAACTAAAAAAAGATAAATTTGAATTTGATTTTTAATTAATGATGGAAAGAAAATAATTAATTATTATCTAATTAATATAAATATTTTGAAAATATAAATAAAAAATGATAAGAATAATGATGAAATAATAAGATAAAAATACATTAACCCTTTGTTGTTTTTTTCGTCGACACAACACAACTCTTATTTACTCTTCGAGAGAAGTTGCTTGCAATGATTGATGAAACAAAATTGTAAGTGGATGAACAAGTGGAACATTCATTTCAGTGAGTGCTCTAATAATAACAAGGAATTAAAGTTATATGTGGTTGAAAAATTTCGCAAGGCTATGTGGACAAGAGCGGTTGGGAGAAAGAAAAAATATTATGTAGAAGAATTTAATCCCAATTTGGACCATCAACAAAAAGCATATATAGAGGCAAATATTCCGTGGAAATCAAATATTCTCATTGCACAATTGAGGACTAACTCACATCGTCTTCGGTGTGAAACGGGAAGATGGAAAAGGCCAAAATAAGTTTGGGAAGAGAGGGTTTGTATCTTTTGTGCAGATGGGCAAGTGGAAACTGAAAAACATTTTATCCTAGATTGTAAAGCTTACAGTGACATCAGAGGAAGCTACACAAGTGGGTTAACAGCTGCAAATTTTCAAGATTTATTTAGCATAGAATGGCTGGGCAGAATGGGAGAACTCATTATCAAACTTAATGGCAGGAGAACAACACTTCAAAATGCTAAAATAGCAGGGGTCACTGTCCCATAGGCCTTCTTTTGGTCTCGTGGACATTAAAAGTCTTCTATTCAATTCTATTTAAGTAACCAATTAAAGGAAAAAGACGACCGCAGAGGCTTTGAATAAAAAAAAATCCACTCTTAAATGGTGCATGAATATGAGCTGCCAAGAGGGTGCTGCCCATCCTTTCCACCTCACCACCTAGATGGGACTTTGAAAAGATGATGAAAGGTAAGGCTAACTGATGGAACGATCTATCTGAAGAGGCCATTGTGAAGCTTCGATAGCATTTGTACAACAATTTCATTGGCTACTGCTTACAAAAAGATCACCGATAATTTGGAATTTCTCACTCAGATTGACTTCTGCGCCCGGGGCAGGAGTGGAGCAAAATATGGCTCTACCCTGTCTATAATCTCCAGCAACGACAGCTGTTAATTCATGCTTTGCTTGGGAGGCAGAACCGTAGATAGTCTAGATAGTTGGATTCATGGGGTGCAATGAAGCCCCATTCTCAACTTTGAAGAGATCTGCCATTTGATTCCAGAAAGAATTTAATATATCGTTACTCAAAGATGTCAGAATTAGGAGAATCTTGGCTGACAGAAAACCCATTCCAAAGGGATCCCCACCAACAACATATTGACAAGATAAATCACAGTTTCTGCTCCCAAAGCAATAAAACCAGCATAAGTTAACCCATTAACTACTAGTTTCTAGCACTGCCCTGCCACATTTTAACATTTCATCTCACCTGAGATGACATGCCAAAGGAGAGATTCTTTTTTCCTGAGGCTCCCAGCCAAATTTTCAAAGACCTTGAGGAATGAAGTATCTCCTCAACCACCTGTAACCCACACTCTAGTTAAATTGCACCCATTAACATTGTGTAGGGTTGTCCTTGTTTGAATTTTATCTGGTGAAACATGTGGCCAAATCCTAACCTAGGGCCCACACTTGCTGGGTCCCATTTTGAAAGCACTGCTTGAGGAAATGAGATGGCCATTAGCAATATTATCTCTGGGGCTCAATGATTACAACAATTTATTCATAAGGAATATCCTGCTTTTCTGGCTTTATTTTAACCAATCTTATTTTGAGGAACCAATCCTTGAATCAATTTCACAAGAGGGGCGATGTGGAAATCAGCAAGAAAACTGTTAACCTTAATGATAGACTGAATTAACCCACAGAATTTGAAATAGGCAAATTACTGACAAGGATTTGAAATAATCCAATTTTACCATCTTCAAGCACCAAGAGATTATGAAAATTATTGCATTTTCATTTAAATTTATGATGATTACACCTTAATTTAAACCAATAACTTTCGAAGGATGATTGATAATTCTTCTTGACTGCAATATAAATATGCCAAAAATCCACCTTACAATGTTAGAAGTCATAGGATAACAAAAATGGTATAAAATCTAAGATCGAGAGAATCTAAGATACAACTACAAAGAATCTTCCTGCCTTTAGGACCGACGAGTGATTCCATTACATAAAGCAGCACTTTTCCTTGCTCCAATTCCAGCATATTGAGCCTTCAGTTGCATGAAATTTGATCGACTTGCCCCATCTTCCTTTTTCTCATCCTGCTGAATTTTTGCTGTAGATTCCCTTTGCTCATATGAGTAAATTGAAGAAACATACTGAGAAGATGTATTGGTGAACCTTCTTGTATAATAAGCATCTGCAGTGCCACAATTTTCATTTGGAACTACTGACCCAACAACCTTTCCTGGTTTTGCAGATCCACCTGCCAGCAGCTTAATGAATGAGGCTGATTTCAATTCAAAAGACGGCACAAAATGGGCATTAAAATAAATAGCAAACACAAATATTCTTCAATGGGCCTACATCAAAGACAATGGAATCTGATACCTTCAAGGTATTTTTGCGGTACTTGCAAGGGAAACTCCATCATATCTCCATTACTCCTATCTTGGTAATGCTGCTTTGTTTCTGTGACAAACCTAGAAGCTTTATTATGAGCTTCTAGAGCATGATCCATCGAAGAGGATGAATATGTTTGATCAGGCAAGGGCGCTACACTTTTTGAGTAGAGGACACTTGGCCTGCAGAGTCACTCTTTTTAAGAACCTAACGTGAAACTTAAAAGCACTCAAATATCATTCCAAAAGCACGGTTTTCCACATTCTATTGGGATGATAAATTCCTACCTTGGTAAAGATGCATGTTGCCTTTCTAATGGAGTCACAGCACCACCTTTTCCATAGTGTTCTTCAAGGTATGCAAATTGCTTCTTGAATTGATCAACAGCGCTGCAGGTATTAATGAAGAAAATTGAAATGACAATTTAAAACAGTAGCTTCTGTGTATACAGTTCAAGTAGAATATTTTAATAATTTCCCTTCCAAACAATAAGCTGATTTGAATTTTACAAAAATCCAATCTCCACTGAAAAGTCCACAGTATTACTGCACAGTCAAACTATACCTTGGATACATGAAGTGTGTGCTATCTCCTCCCTGCAGAAATTCTTTCAGCATTTGTGGGTGATACTCAAGAATTTCCCGGTAAATAAGTTCCCTCATATCCTCTTTTGTTACCCTTCTTCTCTCAAACTCAAACTCCATCTTGGTAATTGCCTGAGCCATTGGCTCTCGCTCCATGTTTGCCAATCCCCTGAAATATGGATCAGCCAAAGCCTGTGACCTTGGACCATAAGTGTTTCATGATCAGCTTTTGAAATACAGTGTGATTGACATGGCAGCAGCACAAGGCCATCCCTAATTTATTAGACCAAACGAACCCAGCGCATCAACATTACCTCTTCTGCAGTTGGACGATCCTTTGGTTCAAAAGCTAATAACCGCTCTAATAATTTAAGTGCTAAAGGATCTGCATTAGGGAATTTATGTGCAAATGGTATAGGTTTCTTCTTCCGCATGCTGCTCAGATATCTTCTAGCTTTTTCATTACGAACCTGCACCAAACTTGATATAACAACTCAATATGACTTATGCTCTCTTAATGACAGGCCATAATGCTAAAAATATGGTCAGTATTTGGGAAGAAAGCAAACCCTCGCAATGGCTTCTGGAGAAGGTGTGCCAAGCAAATCAGTTATCAAATCAAGTTGATGAACCACATTTTTTCCAGGGAAGAGTGGCTTCCCAGTTAAAATTTCAGCAAATATGCATCCAATGCTCCACATATCAATGGCAGGAGTATACTGCAAATAAAACAAGAAAAGTCAAAACACACCCAGTGAAAATGTGAAAAACAGGGGGCTGAAATAAACAACCCAAGAACTTCAGAACAATTTCTTTGAGTTATACGACCAGAGGGGAAATATTGTAAACGCATCAATGGTCATCATCTAATTACTGAGAAGTCAAAGCAACATTGGAGAAGGCAAGGTCAAAATGTATAAGAAACTCAATCTTTCATATTCTTATCATACAGGTTAAACTTCAAAAAGTATATCAATATAATGATATAATGTTAAATCTATAAGTTGAGACTTGTGTTTGGTCTCATTGGTACATTCAGTATAACCGATATGTGTGTTAAAAATTAAAAATAATTTTTATAGTTGGCATTCTTTTATATATGCTGATGTCCTCACACATGCATTTAGGCATAAAATTTTAAGATTCATAAGAGAACCTGAGTTAGCAAAAACTGCCTATAGTTTTCAACATTTCAGGTTAGCTAGATTACTCCATAAAAATGATCTTATGCCATTACAGATACAGCACATCTAATTTTGACGACATAATCATTTGTACTTCCATGGTACACTATACAACTCCGCCCTTTTGACTTGTTTCCAAGCATTCAGAAATTAGACATGCTTGACTCTCGTTACAGTCTGAAATTTGTAAAATAGATTAATAGATTCAAGAAATTTATCTTATATTGATTTGCAATTTAATGTTGCTCAGTTCAATAGTGTTATAATATGTGAACACCAAACCATGTTCTATCTACTCTACAGCAATTTTTTCTGATGAGAATGTACAATATGTTTACATTAATTTTACAAGTCTTATAACATCTGACAATCTCTTCAATACCAAGCATAAATCCGATAGGAATCTAAAGCCTATTCCCAGGAAGAGAATATTTACTTCAATCAAAGAAGAGTTTCTCTTGTGCCATCAAATGTCACCGCTTGCAAGTTGCCATCATAGCCAATATCCAAGTTTAGTTTTCAAGGATAACTGTTAGCACTATATTCATTACCCCTCCACCCCACTTTTTGAAATCCCCATCAATTTTGGCCAATCTAAGAAATCCCAATGTTGCATCTGTTCAAGTTCCCCCAATGGTTGCATTACCCCTTAATAAGGCTATGTTCAAAAACCCATTTTGCAGATTGCCCAAAAGTTAGCCTTTCTCCTTTTTGTCCTCGGAGTCCTATCAGGTTTTGAGTCCCAAATGGACATTTGGACCAAGGTCCAAATCCGTTCCCAATTCCCGATCCCCTTGTTTCTTTTCTCTTTCCAGGCCCGGTCTTCTCTTTTCTTGTTTTATCCAATCGGAACTTCAAGTCTCGATCGGACTCTTGGACTAAGTTTCAAAATGGTTTTAAGTCCAAATGGGATTCCTGATCCTAATCAGCACCCTTTCCTTTCTATCCAATCGGAACTTCGGGCCCCGAAGTGACTTTCAGACCTAAGTCCAAAAGGTCTAAAACCTTTATGAATTCCCGTCCCCACTCTCTTCCTCTTATCCTTTTCATCCCATCGAGACTTCGAGTCCCAATAGAACCCTTGAACTCCTTTCACAAGTCTGCATGCCCTTTTAAAAGGTGCATCATGTCGGTCCACAGAAGTGCGAAAAGATGCCACATGGCATGTTTTGCAGGTCTGCGATGCTATCCTAGTTGATCTGCAGAAGCGCAAATAGCGAACACGTGGCATGTTTTCGCAAGTCCCTCTTTGAACCACGGAAGTGCGAAATGCTACCCCATGGCATGTCCGAAAATTCTCAAGTCTTCTTTGTTATCTTGTCAAGACTTCATGTCCAAGTCCGATTGACATTTTCTCTCCGATCCTGTCAAGACTTCGAGTCCTAACGAAATCCACATGGTGAAGAGGGGTCGAAGTGCAGATTAAGGTTTGAAAGGTCCAAATCTGATCAAGATTCCTAATCCTAATCGATCTTCCTTGTTTTCTTTTTCGGTTCGATCGGGACTTCGAGCCCAAACAAGACTTTGTCTGAATCCGGGCGGAACTTCCACTCTCGACCCCTCTTTGCATTTGATAGGTTCCTGATGGGGTTTTAAGATCCGATTGGACTTTTGGACCAAATCCATTTTGGTTTCTTGGACCCAATTTTCTTCCTTGTCGAGACTTCTAACCTTTTTTGGACTTTTGGACTTTTTGCCCAATAGTTTGAATCCGATTTTTGTTTCCATTCCCGCCCTCCAACTTCTTCATTCTTAAGATCTTGTAGGGGTTTAGGAACCCAATTGGACTTTCAGACATTCTATGAATTTTTTGCATTTTTTCCATTAATGTTGCAACTTGCAACAACTCTCTCAACAGCTAGAATTGACTCTTGGGGCTATAGGGATGATCTTAAATGCATTTCTCAGCAACTGCAAGTGGAATTTTGGGGCGCCCATGCTCCTTTATGGTTCTCAGGCCTCCTTTTTGTCAGAGATCCAATCATGGTTGGATTTTGTGGCAGATTTTGTGGAAGTTTTTGTTCTTCAATTGCAAATGTCATTTATGTGGAGGTATGGCATTGGTGTAGAAATCTAAGCAACGGAATTGACTATTCGTGCCCTACAGGTGTGCTCTAGTGCGTAATTTGGGGGAAGCTCCATCCCTCTAGCTATGAAAAGTAAATGCTTTGTTGTGAAGAACCCTGCTGGTTCTAACTCTACCTATAGATGCTGAATGCACTGTTTTTGGGTTTTCTTGTTGTTTTGCTGAATTTATAGTATTTAAATAAAATGTTGTAAGGAAAGATTTAACAAAGAAATAATAATAAATTGAACAATCAATAAACTACTGAGAAGTTACAACTTTATTACGTATCTGGCAATTGCTAACAAGTATATCTTATTCAGACAAACATACCCGTAGGTCCTTAGCTTAATTAAATAAAGAAACTTCTGGAACAAACCAGCAATACATGAAACTGCTTAAATCAATCGCACACTTCCAGATCTGATTTCTCCACGCTGGAAACTGGATGAAATAGCCAAAATGTGCTAGGCATCCAAGGAGAAGCAATCAGAAGCCACAAAGGGGAGGTGTTTCAACCTCCAACTTACATGCCCCAGCTAGGAGTTGCACGTGTCTCTGTGAAGAATGTACGGCCAGCAATAGGAAATGTACGACCTCTTCATTGGGTGTCAGTAGCTAATGAAAAAAGGCGCCTCAACTAATAAACCCCCTTATTGAAATCTGCTAATAAATTGAAGAATAAATCCAATTCAAGCACAAATGGACTCCAGAATGAAGCCCCCTTTGTAGCAATGATTCAGCTAGTCTTTCACAGCTTCAAGATTGCAAACTCTGAAGAATTTTTGTTCTCCAATGTTGATAAAATGCATGAAACCCTAGTCTCAGGCACAAACTTCCAAGAAGCCAAAAGAAATCAATGTCAAATGCTCAATCCAATGAATGATGTCGAATTGCTCTTTGCTCCTTATATCTCCCCTAAAATGGCACGACTTTCTTGATTAGGTTTTAATACATTTAAAATGTATTTAAGATACTTGATACCCCTTTTAAATAATTAACTCAACTTGGGCGTACCATTTTGATTTACCATTTAATCACCCTTTATAACATTTAAGTGGCTCAATACTTTTATAAAGTTAAATTATAACTTTATAATATTCCCTTAAATTAATTAAATAACTTAACCACTTAAATATTAATATCTCTCAATATTCAATATTTTGACGTGTCGTCGGAAGCTGGGGTCAACACTATATAACCCCCATGTGTCCAGGTGCCCTGACTAAAAATAGCATTACTGCCAGATTGACTTACTATAAATAGAATGTCCCTCGAACTAAGCCAAACACTGATCTGCAAAGGCCTAGAACTAAACCCAATACTGAACTAAAGAAATGGAATGACATCAATCTCCATTAACTGCCACTGAGACCCTCTATCCAAACATATTAGCCTACGAGGATCCAAGTAATAGGCTAACCCATCTACAACTGGTACTGACTAGGGTGGGGACATTACAGTCCGCCCTCCCTGAATTTGCTTGTCCTCAAGCAAACTCAATGCTAGATGTTGTAAAATGCTCTCACTCTCCCAAGTAGCATCCTTTACCGGCAGATCTCTCCACTTAACCAAATATTCCCTGATAACCTGTTTCTAAAGATGATGCTCTCTAGAATCCAATATGGCCTCAGGTACTAACACTAACTTCCCCTCATCATCCAAGGGTGGTAAGTCTAAAGAAGGAACTATATGTTGTCTCAACACCTTCTTGAGGTGTGACACATGGAACACATTGTGCACCTTATTGTCTACCGGTAATTCCAATTCGTAAGCCACCTCACCAACTCGCCTGATAATCCTGAACGGCCCATAATAGTGTGGCTTGAGTTTCTCCATGCCCCTCTTCCTAAGAGTGGACTACCTTTAGGACTACAGCATCAGATACACCATATTCTCGACCTCAAATGATCGCTCAACCCTCCTCTGATCAGCATACTACTTTTGTTGATTCTGAGCCTTCTGAATATTCTCACGAAGGGCTCTCATGATACCCTGGTTCTCCTGTAACAGATCCCCAACACTAGGCACTTTGCAATCGCTCAGCAATAAATCAAGGAAACTAGGCACATCGTAACCATACAAAGCTCTAAAAGGTGTCATCTAGATAGTCATATGGTGAGTGGAATTATAACAGTACTCACAAAGATGCAACCACTTCACCCAAGCCTTCTGCTGCCCAGAAATGTAGTTCCGCAAGTATCCCTCCACCCATTTGTCTGCCCATCAATCTGTGGGTGGTGGCTAGTGCTTGAAGTAAGCTTTGTCCCGCATAGTCTGAATAACTCCTACCAAAAGTGACCCATGAATCTATTGTCTCTATCACTGACAATACTCCGAGGCAACCCATGCAATCTAAATACCTCACGAAAGAAAAGATCTGCTACCTACGTAGCTGAATAGGTAGTCGTGATCAAAAAGAAATGTACATACTTCGTCAACCGATCTACCACCACATATATATTGTCTCTCCCTTGAGCTTTCGGCAAGGCCATAATAAAATCCATAAACAAGCATTCCCACTTCCTCTCAAGAATAGGAAGTGGCTGAAGCAACCCAACAGGGTAAGTATGCTCTTGCTTGTTCTGCTGACAAACAGAGCGCTCCCTGACATAATGAAGAACATCAGATTTGAGACCCTTCCAAGTGAATCTCTCTTGTACCTGCCTATAGGTCTTAAAGTATCCAGGATGACCAACCATGGGTGAATCGTGGAAAGTCCTCAACACCTTGTTCCTCACATCTGAACCCAAGACTAAGAATATTCTCTCTATGTAAATGATGAGGTCATTCGCAAGAGAGTACCTGATGTCCTGTACTGTCCCATCAATAATGCCAGAAGCCCACGGATTCTTGGCATACTCTGCTATAACCAAGTGTCTCCAATCCTCAGAAATCTTTGCCATGGAGCTCAAATGGGGACGGCGAGATAAGGCGTCAGCAACAACGTTCTAAGTCCCTTTAACATAGGAGATGTCAAAATCATAAGACTGTAACTTGTTGACCCATTTCTATTGGCTTTCATTTAGATCCCGTTGTCCAAGGAAATGCCTCAAGCTGTTATGATTAGTTTTGACACAAAACTTACTACCAACTAGGAACTGCCTGAACTTGGTCATCGCATGCATGATGGCCAACATTTCCTTGTCATATATACTGTAGCCCCTCTCAGGACCCCTTAGCTTCCTACTCTCGAAAGCTAGAACTGGACAGGTAGTCATCAACTGTTTGAACTTCTCGAAACACTCCTATGCCTAAGGTGTCCAAACAAATGCTCCCTTCTTAGTCAAATCTATAAGTGGCACAGCATGCCACGAGAACCCACTGACAAACCGACGGTAGAAAGCGCATAACCCAACAAATCCCCTGAGTTGAGTCAAAGTCTCGGGAGTAGGCCAATCAATAATGGCACGAACCTTATCAGGGTCCATGCGAACTCCCTTTGTGCTAATAATGTGACCCAAATATAGAAGCTCTGCCATGCCCAACGCACACTTGGACTCCTTGGCGTACAATGACTCCCTATCAAGTATGCCCAAAATAGTATCCAAGTGAACCAAATGCTCCTCCCAAGACTTGCTATATACCAAAATGTCGTCAAAGAATACCAGAACAAATCTCCTCAACTGAGACTGGAAGACCCTGTTCATAGTGGATTGGAAAGTAGTTGGGGCGTTGGTTAAGCCAAAAGGCATAACCAAAAAATCAGTGTCCACAATGACATCTGAAGGCAGTCTTCTCAACATCCTACTCTCTGACTCTCATCTAGTGATACCCTGTCCTCAAGTCTATCTTAGAGAAGTAACAAGCTCCATGTAGCTCATCTATCAACTCGTCAATGCGAGGAATGGGATACCTATTCTTAATTGTCCTTTTGTTCAACATTCAATAATCAATGCACATCCTGAGTGTACCATCTTTCTTCTTCACCAAAACCACTGATGACCTAAAAGGCAACTTACTCGGCCTTATATGTCCCATAGCAAGCAATTCCTTGATAGTTTTTTCTCTCATCCTTCAAACGCTTTGGGTGCCGGTAAGGTGTAATCATAATGGGCTTAGTGCCCTCCTCCAACTCTATGATGTGCTTTATGCCTCTATCTGGAGGTCTACCATGTGGTATGTCACTGAACACCTTTGTATGCTTAACTCTGAGCTCCCGAACATCTAGATGATAGGCTGTTTTTTGCTGCTCCTCCTTAAAAGGCATCAACTTACACTCTGCTACCCACTCCACCATGTCATGTCTAATAAGTCTCTCCATTCTCCTGAGAGTAATTACCTTCAAGTTGTTGTCCTTAATGGCCTTAAGCACATAAGTAGTCCCGTCAACCTTGAATTTCACCTCCATTTCTTTAAGGTTGAGTGTAAACTCTCCAATTGCATGAAGCCACTTCATGCCAAGTACCACATCCGTGTCTCCCATATTGACCACATAAAAATTTGCTTTAAACTCATAGTTATTGAGTTTCATAGGAAGATTTGGAATCATTCTCTCACACTTGAGAGTGTAACCATCAGCAACTTTGACCTTTATCCCTTCAAATTCCTGAGTTTGAATTCCACGCTTTGCCACCAACTGTGCATCTATGAAATTGTGAGTTGCACTTGTATCAAGCAAAGAGATGAGTCTTTGACCAGCCAAGAGCCCACGCAACCTAAAGGAACCTTCCCTTTGCATGCTAGACATATGAGCTTCCTGTAGCATCATTTCTCCTTCATTTTCAACTTCATTTTCTGAGTTTTCAGCCCCTGAAACCTCTTGATCAGCTTGCTCGTTTGTTATATCAGTCATGTTTTCATCCTCATAGTACCACTCCATTTGTCTGTTTTTACCTTTAGGACTTAGAGGACAATCATGATTTTCATCAAAGGGACCCTTGCAATAAAAACACAATCTCCTCCTACACAAATCATTAATTGTTTCCCTATCCAAAACGGCTGCAAATTTTCTCTTTTGATCAGCATTCTCTGTTTTCTTTGGATCTGATTTCCTGCCATTAAAAGATGAAGATGGTTTGGGATTGAACTTACTGTGAGGAGTTGTAAGTTCCATACTACAAGCTTTCCTCATAGCCTCCTACAAAGAAGGGGGATCAAATGCCTTGATCCAACCTCTCATGGGCTCATAAAGACCTTCAACGAATAATATGACAAGCCTCCTCTTAGAGATACCTGTCACCATGACCAAGAGCTTTTGAAATTCACCAATGTAAGATTCCAAACTGCCCATTTGTTTCAGCTGAGCTAGATCTCTGAAGTACAACTCTGGATCTCTTTTGTCAAAGCGCTCAACTAGCCTGTCAATGAACTCCTGATATGAAGTGATGAGGTCATGTTGCAAGCTAACCATCCCATGGTGCCACCAGTCATGGGCTACCCCGTCTAAATGCAAAGCGACAAACTTAATGGCGTCCTCTTCTGCCATAGGACGTAGGGTCAAGAAAGTATCCAACTTGCTAACCCAAGCTCTAGCTGTAACCTTACCGCTGCCATCAAATGTGTGGAGTGTGTGCTTGCTAGTAGCATGTCTAAGTTCATTGTTTTTATTCCTTGGTCTCCTATCAGTTTTATTCCTGATGTGCTCTCTCTTCTGACTCATGAACCTGTCAAAGTTAAGATGATCCTTAACTCTTTGTGGTAATGATTCCCACTCATCATGCAGTGTCATCACGTTATCTGCAAAGACCACATCACCTTCCTCCTCATCCACATCCCCCTCTTCAAGTTCATTTCTTACAAATGTAGGACGCGTAGGCCTGTCATAGGTGCGTGTGGGTGTTATTTTGATCCTTGGGCCTCCAGCAACACTCCCATCTTCTTCCTATCCCTGATTCCGTCTCCAAGGAATGGTCATATGTTGAATGGTTGTAGTAAGTTGCTACAACACATTAGCTACTTGTTGTTGCCCGGCTACAAGATTCCTCAGAATATTTATGGCTTCTTTGTCCTCATTATTATCATGGTTTCTGGGTGGCTCACCACCGCCCCTGTCTCCCATTATTTCTAATGGTATTTCCTCAAATTGATTCCCTTGAAATTTAGCTCTCCTACGTGTGTAATATCTGTGTGGCCCAACCTGATGCGGCTGCATAAGAACTTCTAACCCTCCAGGGTAGCAGGATCAGAGCTCTGATACCACTGTGAAGAACCTTGTTGGTTCTAACTCTACCTATAGATGTTGAATGCACTGTTTTTGTGTTTTTTTGTTGTTTTGTTGAATTTATAGGATTTAAATAAAATGTTGCCAGGCAAGATTTAACAAAGAAATAATAATAAATTGAACAATCAATAAACTATTGAGAAGTTGCAACTTTATTATGTATCTGGCAATTGCTAACAAGTATATCTTATTTAGACAAACATACCCAGAGGTTCTCAGCTTAATTAAATAAAGAAACTTCTAGAACAAACCAGCAATACATGAAACTGCTTAAATCAATTGCACACTTCCAGATCTGATTTCTCCACGCTGGAAACTGGATGAAATAGCCAAAATGTGCTAGGCGTCCAAGGAGAAGCAATCAGAAGCCACAAAGGGGAGGTGTTTCAACCTCCAACTTACACGCCCTAGCCAGGAGTTGCACGTGTCCCTATGAAGAATGTACGGCTAGCAATAGGAAATGTACAACCTCTTTATTGGGTGCCAGTAGCTGATGAATAAAGGTGCCTCAACTAATAAGCCCCCCTCATTGAAATCTACTAATAAACTAAAGAATAAATCCAATTCAAGCACAAAAGGACTCTAGAATGAAGCCCCCTCTGTAGCAATGATTCAGCTAGTCTTTCATAGCTTCAAGATTGCAAACTTTGAAGAATTTCTATTCTCCAATGTTGATAAAATGCATGAAACCCTAGTCTCAAACACAAACTTCCAAGAAGCCAAAAGAAATCAATGTCAAATGCTCAATCCAATGAATGAGGTCGAATTGCTCTTTGCTCCTTATATCTCCCCCAAAATGGCACAACTTTCTTGATTAGGTTTTAATACATTTAAAATGTATGTAAGATACTTGATACCCCTTTTAAATAATTAACTCAACTTGGGCGTACCATTCTGATTTACCATTTAATCACCCTTTATAACATTTAAGTGGCTCAATACTTTGATAAAGTTAAATTATAACTTTATAATATTCCCTTAAATTAATTAAATAACTTAACCACTTAAATATTAATATCTCTCTCAATATTCAATATTTTGACGTGTCGTCTAAAGCTGGGGTCAACACTATATAACCCCCATGTGTCCAGGTGCCCTGACTAAAAGTAGCATTACTGCCAGATTAACTTACTATAAATAGTAAGTCCCTCAAACTAAGCCAAACATTGATTTGCAAAGGTCTGGAACTAAACCCAATACTGAACTGAAGAAATGGAATGACATCAACCTCCATTACCTGCCACTGAGACCCTCTATCTAGCCTACGAGGGTCCAAGTAATAGGCTAACCCATCTGCAATTGGTACTGACTAGGGTGGGGACATTACATTTGTGCTTAGGATTGCTCTGCACATATTTGGGATTTGATTTTGTGCGATTTGATCGGATTTCTCCCTTTCTATTAACCCTAATTGGATTAGGGTTAGGTCTGAAATCATCTAAATTATGCCTGAACTATAAAGGCAAGTATTGTATTCTTTTTATGTGTTTGAAGGCTTCGAGTTCGGAGGTTTTTGGTGGCCCGAGGCTATGTAATGTAATTGTTGAATACAAAGGGTCAAGTCCTTATGCTATGAGTCCTCATATTGTAATGCTCTTGAACTTGATTGCAAAGATATGAAGATATGCTGCTATGATTTTGTCAATTAGGGTTAGGTCTGAAATCATTTAAGTTATGCCTGAACTATAAAGGCAAGTACTGTATTCTTTTTATGTGTTCGAAGGCTTCGAGTTTAGAGGTTTTTGGTGGCCTGAGGCTATGTAATGTAATTGTTGAATACAAAGGGTCAAGTCCTTATGCTGTGAGTCCTCATATTGTAATGCTCATGTAACTTGATTGCAAAGATATGAATATATGCTGCTATGATTTTGTCTCCAATTCTGAGATGTAATTACTTTTGAATTGAAATAACAAGGTTATTGAGGTTCTTCAAGCACATTTTTTGTTTGAGTTATTTATTTGTTTGTTGTCCATTCAAGGAGTTGTGTAAAAGCTTGCATGTAGGTAGTGAGGGTTTTGTATTTTCAAATGGATTGTTAAGTAGAATTTCATAGCAAAATCAAGAAGACCTTTATGCCATGAGGTGATAGATGTTAACAGGTCATCAAGATTATGTTATAGCATTAGAATAAGAAGTGCATTATATGTGACTCTATTGCCCAAGGCAGGCACCAATCTTGCATAGTTGTCTTCCCCCATCCTCAAAAAAAAATCTCAATTAAAAACCTTTTTATGCTTTAGTTTTTATGTTTATTTTATGTTTCAACTTCACGCTTAGATTGAAATGAGAACAAAGGGTGTACCATTCATGAATGTAGCCATACAAATTCTTGTTAGTTAGTGCAAAGTTTATCAACTGGACACTGTGTTGCACCTTTGACTAAGTATTTGCATCTAGTGTCATTTAGGGTGACCCCCCAGGCTTTTATAGAGCCTGAACTGCAAGGGATAAAAGTGAGATAAATCTCTTGTTTGTTGGCCATTGATCTTGGAGTCCTTGAGCATAAGAGTTGGCTATCCTTTAGAGGATTCCAAGACATCAACTAGAAAAAGAACCAACAGATAACCTTGTACATAGCTTTTCTTTAAAACATCACAAAATCTCCTTGTGCCTCCCCACTAATACAACAGCTCATTAATGGCCTTGAGTGTTTAATATAATTTTTGGACCATTTTGAGCATGACTTTGCTGCAATCATTGCCTATATTAATCAAAATAACCATATAGACATGACAAGTCTAGTTATTTTTGCCAATTTTAATAGCTAGTCTAAATTCTTCTAGCAAAGCCATGTTCATAAATATTTTGAAGTTTTTAGGAGAAGTTCCATATTCTTTGTGGTGTCTCATCTAATGCATTTGGAGCTTCTTCAACAATTACTTTGCTATTTCAAAGATGTATTACTGCCTTTTAACTTTCATTTCCATTTCTTCCAAAATTTACACTCTTGAGTCCCATTGACCTACTTTTCGTCATCCATTGACATTAATATAATTTCTTATTGGAGCTCCTTCGCCTCAATCCATGTATATTTATACGTTGTTTTACTTTCTTAATCTTTAGAAAGCACCATCATTAAAACTTTCCATTTCTTGTGAGGGCATATATATGATAATACTAGCAAAACCATAGTTGGCAGATTCTGACTTGACAAAAACCCAACCAACCTGAAATTTGTGACTTGGTAAAAAGCTCAGCAACTTAAAAAATTGCTTAAATATCTTTAAAAATGCACTTTTTTGCAAAGTAAATGTCAAAATGTATCCAATGAGTACAAAAAAGTGTTTCCTACTAAATTCAATTCATTTGAATACAAATTGAGTACAAAATCACATCATCATGCAAAATCCTGATACAATAGTTAGCTGCAACTATTATGAATTTATGATGATCTCCTTCGAAAATCATCATTAGAATTCATAAATTGCATATTACAACATTTTACATCTTCCTCTTCTCCAATCTAGTGAAAACTTGGGGAGAGGTTCTAATCCTTGCACTCTGCTATAGCTCCTTGCTCAACATAAAAGGTTGTGTTGGTGGCTCTGACTCAAACTCCATCCTACTACTAAATGGCAATGACTCCTTTGCCTCATCAATGCCATCTAATGTCAATCCAATGGCTCCTTTTGTTGCAGCCACATCTTTCATTAACTGCCTCTCAAAATCAATTAGCTCATCTATAGTAAACAATGGAGTCTCCTCATCCCACCCTATCCAATCGCTGTAAGGATCAATGACCTCCCCTACTTTGTCCTCTACCTTTCTTGTGCAAAGCTGAAGGTTGTATTGTACAAAGACATGGTCATTAAGGAGTTTTTCAGTTAATTTATTGCTCTTCTTCATGTGAATGGCCTCAAACAAACTCTAGTTGCACTCACAACAAGAAGCACTACAAGGTTAACACAAAATGCAAAGTGCTAATCTTTGAAGTTTTGGTGTATTTGCACCCCAATCTCTCCACCAAGAACCTACAAAATAAGATATTCAAGAGTTAGTAAGCAAACCATATTTTATAAATGGTTGTAAATTAGAAATTTGTAACTTGTAAGATGCATGTAAAGAACATTTTTTGTTACCTATAGACTGAGTGGTTCTTCCTCGAATAGCTAGCATTAAAGAAAAGAGCTTCCCCCTACCAATCCTGTAATTATGCAATTCTTGAACAATGAAGTCTCTCACCTCATCCTTGAGTATCATCCTCTCAATGCATGTTGTGAGGCCCTTCACAACCTCCCCATTAGGATCTATGAAGCTATCTAAATAAAAAAAATTAAAGTTGAGGAAGTACCTCATTGCATGAATGGGTTGGTGGAGTTGATTGTTCCACCTCCAATCAATGATCTCCCAGATGGGATCAAATTCAATTCTGCCCCCTTTGTAATAGTTTTGGATGGACTCTTTAGCCCTATCCATGGCCTCATAAATGTACCCCATTAGGTTTTGATCCCCATCTACCAAGCACAAAACTCTAACCAAGGGCTCTAACACCTACAAATACAAACAAATTAAAGTCACAAATTATAATGAAAGTAATGACTTTTAAAGTTTAAAAATAAAAGATTCAATTTCAATTTTGAATCAAAGTTTTGAGGTTACCTTGACAATCTCTATAGTTCTATATCCAAATAGATTATCGAATTCTATCCTTGCAATCCTCTCTCCTTCAAGTTCTTTGAATATGATGAGTTTAGCCATGTTTGACTCACAAACATTTGTTTCAAAGAAGTCAACAAACTAATAATGCTTTGCAACATCAAGAAGATCACTACATACCTTGTGATACTTGATTGTACCAACGCTTGCCCTTTGGTGTGATCTCTCATAATTTATTATGTTTCTTATATCTTCTACAACCAGTCTCATGACTCTCACCTAATCAATTTTGCCTATGTCCTCTAAAAGGAGGTCAAGGCAATGTATTGTGCAAGAGGTCCAAAAGAGACACAGATTCCTCTTTTGGAGCAATCTACTAGTCACCACATACGTTGTTGTATTGTAAGTTATAATTTGCACTACGCTCTCTATGCTCACCTCTAAGACAACTTTTTCCAATATTAAACTCAAATTTTCTACATTTTTTACTTTGTCAAAGGCACTAACTGACTTCAAAAAAATTACCTTACCATTTGAAGCAACCAAAAAGTTGATAAGGGTGGGTTCTTTCCATCTGTCCGCCCATTTGAAAGAATGCACACCCGTACTTCCATCATTGCTTCTTTTGTTCTTCCACAACTAACTCTACATCTTCAACTACATCCATGAGCAACTTCCTACTTAGTCTTTTTGAGAGGGTGCGTTGTAGCCTTTTCCTACAACTACTAATGTAGTTACCAAATTCTCACAATACAAGCTATTCACGACATTGAAGAGAAGGTTATTGAAAACTTGAAAACTAGCACATGCCTTATATCTACTTCTTGGTGCACCTCCTTGTTCCCCCCTATACCTTCTAATAACGATTGTGCTCCAAGTATGTTCCTGGGTACAAAAAATTTGTTGTGTCCATGTAGGCACTCTGCTCAAAGTAGATGAGGTGGATGCCAATGTATTTCATATGCATGGACTGCAAACAGAGCCTACTATGCCTTTGAATGTCGTATAACCATCCATTTTTGCTTGCAATTGAGGACCATGAGCACTAGCTATGCCTGTTCTTGTCTTATCCCTTTATAGTTTCATCGCTTCCATCAATGCAAGATGTGCATTAATCTCTCATTTTATCTCTTTTGTGGTCTTGTCACAGGACTTGGCATCACAAAGAATAATGCCTACAAGATGGTATTTGGGGTGATTGATGCCTCCATGATATATGTTTTGGCATCTTATGCAAATCATTATCCCAAGTGTCAGTCCCTATATGGCATATTTCCAAGCAGAGTCTCTAGCTCCAGGGAGATGAATTCTAGTAACTGGTATTGACTAGGTTGAGCCTAAGGCTAATGCAGAGTGGGAACTTGATCCAAAGACCAAGGATTCTCTATTTTCCATTGTATCTAACCTACAAGTACAAAATACAACATATTTAATTTTTAAATACAAAAAAACTAGGATAAATTCAACATAAATTACTATAAGATGGATGACAGCACAGTTTCAGTGGCTTCTTGTTGTCCGCTAAGTTTTTGAAACAAGTTCACCACCTATTGCATTATCTTGAGTTGAAATTCATTCTATTGCTGACTGTTGGTCATGTAATTCACATGCGATGAGCTGGACCATGCCAGGGTCCT
>VDFB02259891.1:0-34204 GCA_007258455.2 Sequoia sempervirens
GTAATGGTTGTCTTTGAGGTGCTCCCCTTTTTGGGATGTTTGGGGATGCCTTGATACTTGACTTCTAGAAGTCCCTCAGCCATCTTTTTGATGTCAAGGAGTCCCTATAGTTTCTCTTTGTCAATATAACAATTTTGATTTCTGTCAAAGCTTTGAACAAATAGACAACATGATGGCATGTACAAATGATTGACCTTGGATGAAATAAGGAATACCACTGTAAAAACACCTGATTTTTATTGTGATTTTCTTGCCAATATGAAATGACAACTTTAACTTGCAAAATAAGATTCATTGCTATTACAAGGCCTAATATAACAAATCAACATGCATACATCTGCTGTTGCAAATCGGATATGGAAATTATGCATTCATTCATTTGCCATTACAATATCTTGATGGATAATCATCCTCAAACATGCCAATACATGAAATGAACTAACATACAAAACATCCATATGAAAATACCTCAATCATAGCACTGAAACTGAATGTTGCAGGTCTGTAATGCATTGTAGAAATTGTTGCAGTAGTGCTGCTCATAATTTGCAGGTTATAGCAGCCATTGAAGACCCTTAAATCACTCTCCAGTCTTGCAAGGATACCATCCAAAGGTACTAAACAACAATGCACTTACCCAGCGATCTCCTAACACCCTTAACATGCAAGAAGAAGGACAGCTACAGGACTGCTATTGATGAAAGAGCAGTTGCAGGACTGCTGTAGCTGTCGCAGATTGCAGGTTATTGCAGCATTAACCACCTTCAAAATACACCAATTCACCAATCATACATCACTCCAGCTGCAGTGATAGACTACTAGGTATCCAATTTCGTCTAAACACAGTTAAAATGACAAAGAAGCAACAGCTACAGGTCTGTTATAATTTTCAGTCACTTCCAGGTCTGGAAACTCATGAACAACAGGTGTATTTCTCAGAAATCAAACCCAATATCATACTCAACTTACCAACAATGAGCCAAAGCTAGAGAAACGACATCTCCGACACTCACAACTTCATTCAAACACACTGAAGGAAGGCATAACAGTCTAAAAACTATATTCAATAACTGGCAGATCTGATTTAACTCAGAACAACAGGAACAACAGGTATTAAAGGTTTTGCAACCTCTTTTAGAATCATACCCATGTCAGAATCTAACTCCTAACTCAAGTATTTTGCCTCCAAACAGCAAGGCAATACCTCACAGCCCAGTAAGAGCACCCTAATAACCTCCAAAACTTCACAAAATCCCTGTAATAACATCAGCAAATAAACTCACAAACCTACAACCAAAACCCTTGAATATTTTCCTCTTTTTTAAACAAACCTCGATCTGCAACTGTGAAAGTAGTGGTGATTCCTGTGTGAAATCACTCTACCAGCTAGGGAGGATCTTTCACCCCCAAAACTAGTGATTTGATGAGGGTTTTCGTCCTCAATCAATCCTTGGAAGAACTTCTTTGTTCGCTCTAGTAGCATCCTGTTATGTGTGCAAACCTGAATAATACAAATGAGAGCCCCACACCTCCTTTTATAGCTTTTCCTTGCTTTTTTTTTTTCTAAAAACCTTTTGCTTTTTCACTGTTTTTCAAAAAGTGTTTCTTTTTGCTTTTCCGCTTCCAAAAACGCTTTTTGCTTTTTTTGTTACTTTTTCAAAAACACTTTTACTTCTTTTAAAAAAAAAAAAATTAACTTTACTAACCTTTCAATTTATAATATTTAACACTAAAGTAATATTTAAATATTGAGCTTTATCAGAGAAGCTATTTCTGGATTAGATTGTGTGAGCTTTTTTGGATCAACGTTTCGGATCACACTCCGTGATCCATCATCAGAATAGAGAGTTCAAGGAGATGATGGATCACGGAGTGTGATCCGAAACGTTGATCCAAAAAAGCTCACACAATCTAATCCAGAAATAACTTCTCTGATTCTTATGGATTGTGTTAAACAGATTACTTTATGACTTTAGTGTAAATATTACAATATTTCCAACCACTTAACAAAAAGCATCAACAAGGCATCTGAAACGGAAATTGATTGCGCCAAGGAACTTCTAATGGTGAGGAGAGACGCCAGGTGCCAAGACCAACACTAAAAATAGCCGTGTTCTCCAAGAAATGTGGAGAACAATCCAAATGGCCAAAAATGCAACAGAGAATATCACCACCATCTTGAGGGCCAATAGAACACCTACACACCACTGGACGTTGAGAAAACCCACCGAATAGCTCTCCAAGAACCTTGGAGTCCCCTAACCACCTCCAATTAGCCTACGGGAACTCCAGAATAGGCTAACTGATGCAACAACTGACTAGGCTTGAGAAAGGGACATTACATGCCCCCCTTGTTGGGATGTTTGGGGATGCTTTGATACTTGACTTCTAGAAGTCCCTCAGCCATCTTTTTGATGTCAAGGAGTCCCTATAGTTTCTCAATGTCATGATAACAATTTTGTTGTGGTTCCACTGGGACCTGGACTGGGATATAGGACGAGTCGGACTCCACCGAAGATTTTTGGGGACGGCGGGGACGGCGATATAGAAATTTTTCAAAATATATATATATATACACAATTACATATATATATGAATTTTTAAAAATATATTATATAGAGAGAGAGAAAGAGAGCAATTTGAAATATCAAATATGTGCAACAATTTCAATATGACAATACGTGCATAGATAAAGAGTATAACAACAGTATAACAACAATATAGCAACAGTATAACAACAATATAAACATAAAGGTAAACACTAACAGCAATGCCAATAACTTAACAATTAAATATAAAAGCATTTTGTTCAAGTTTTAACACTAAAGTTAAATAACTCAAAGATCAACGTCTCAAACTTTAAAGTTTAAATACAACAATCTGTCAATCTATGACACTATGCCTCATTCGGGCTATCAATATCAAAAGCACTATCTGTGTCACTGTCACTCTCTGCCTGAAGTGGATCATCCAAAGGAAGGCCAACCATTCCCAGTTGCACCTCCTCCTCATCAATCTGCCTAACTAGTTTGTTTAAAAATAATAGTTTGTTTAAAAATCAATTTTATTATTCGTAATTTTTTATTTAATTTTACAATAATATTAAAATTTTAAATAGTTATGCTTATTTTAATTTAATTTTATTATTTTATTATTTTAAATTTAAACTAAATAATAGTTTGTTTAAAAATTCATTTTATTACTCGTAATTTTTTTTTAATTTGACAATAAATTATAATATTAAATAGTTATGCTTAAAAATTAAATGTTTTATCAAATTTTTATTTAATGAAATATAATAATATTTAATATTTATTATTTATTAATTATCACGCAATTTTATTTTATTTCATAATATAATTAACTTACAAGCAATTAAAAATTAATTTTTTTATCAAATATGATGAAATATTTAATATTATTAAGCAATTTTTATTTAATTTGTCAAAAATTAAAAGATTTTTTTACTTTGACAAAAGGACTCGACCGTCCGGCGTTTCTGCTTCTTTAGAGGGGCATACCCCCCCCTTTCCTCCCGGGCCCCCGCCAAAAATCGGGGACTGGGGCAGCGTCGCCAGGGTGGTGGGGGATGGGCCTCGTAACACAACAATTTTGATTTCTGTCAAAGCTTTGAACAAATAGACAACATGACGGCATGTACAAATGATTGACCTTGGATGAAATAAGGAATACTTGCATGGTATTGGGGGCAAAACAGTCTATCAAAACAACTATTATTGTTTTGGTTTCTTTGGAAGCATGCTCTCTTATCTTAACTTTAGGAAGTTGGTATTCAAATATTTCGTAATTTGTAAATTGTTGACACCTTGGGCTTAGTAGAGAATGAAAGAAGCAGGGAGGATGTAGTGATGGTGGATGTTGTCAAGTTTTCATAAATGTTTGTGAGTTTCTGCTGACTACTGTAAGGAGTTTCTAAAAAGTTAAAAATAGAGAAGAAAATAAATAAAAAGACTCAAGAATGATGAGATTCCTGTCTTCAACTACACAACTCTTGTCATTTAGAATGGTTAGATTCCCCAGCTTCACCATAAGTTCTTGGAAGAATGAACATTTGATCAAAAATCATGAAGATTTGGTGTTGGAGAAAATATAGTGATAAAATTATGAAAAATGCCATGTGCCATGAAGGTTCATGTGGTCTTTATTGGCCTTAATTTGGGCTTGTTGGAGAGGGCTTTGCCCCTCAACCATGCCTATATTGTGACAAGGACATTATAGGGATGCTACCCATCAACCCCATTGGGGGCTTTGCCTTGAAACCCTTCTTTGGTTTTAAAAAGCAAAAAATAAATTTTGTTTCGGGCCCATGTTTTGTATGTATAACCATATAGATTATATTTGCATTGCTAGTCACCATCCCCCAATTTGGGTCCATGGTCCCCCATCTATCCCCAAATCTCCATGGAACAATCAACAAGTTCTAAATACTGGATGTTAAACTAGATTTAATCAAGGATTGGATACGAAGAACATATCAACTTGAAAAGCTGTCTTGATTGAGTATTTGACCTTAGTTATCTTTAAGAGTCAATCTCTCTACAAGATCTAGTTTAATCACCGACAATGTTTGGATTTCAAAGGACTTAAAACCCTTAAGCATTAAGCCCTAAATGAAACTTGATTTGAGTTGACCATTGAGTCCAAGATCATATTGGAGGAAATTTGGATATCAAAGAGCTTTTTTGGTTTGATACACATCTCAGATCTGATATGTTGTTGTAAATTAGTGAATTCTGTTTAGAGAATCATGGTGCCTTATTTCCTTGAATTCTTTGTAGAGCTTGTTAAACTTGTTTTAATTGAGAAATTGGATCTAAAGGTTGGGTCGGACCTCACTTAAGTCAAATTAGCTTGGTTTGTTAGCTTCCTATTTATTAATTGGATTTTAGCATGAGATTGCATTTGGAATGTTAGTGCACTGCTTTAGTAAAGTTTTGTGCAGAAAGTAATTTGAGGTAAAAGTGGACTTGATATCTGGATCCAACCTAGTCTAGTGAATGATTAGGTCTTCCCTTGGGAATTTAGCAAGTGTAGCTCTTACTGGCCCTGCAAGCAAACTTGACTAGTTTGAGTTTATCTATTGGAATTTAATGTGAAGTTGGGTTCAGGACTATATGAGATGAAGATCTAGCATTGAATTTTGGATGAAGATACTCCTTAGAGTTGATTTGCTCATGAAACCTAGTTTAATTAGATTGGATTTTGAAGCATATGCTTTCCTTAAGTTTGATTGCTTGTGGTGAAGAGCATGTAATGTGAAATTTTGCCACATGTTCACCATGGCAATGTGAGATGCAAGTAGTTGTCACTCACTCATACCCCCATGATAGTGGAGGCCCTTGATGAGTATTTAGTCCCCCTTGTGTGTGATTGATCTCTAAGGTGCAATAGGCTGACACATGTCACCAATCTACAAGCCCATGATCACACAAGTTGCTTGGTTAGAAGTGGATGTGAACCTGTGAGTGAGTTAAATATTGAAGAATTATCGCATCTAGATTTACCTCCCCTTTTTGCCAAACCTTGTTTCCAAGTGCTCTGATGGAGGAGTGGATCCAATATCAAAGTTCAATCTAGTAAAATATGTGGCCGGGTCCGAAAGATCCACATCATAGCCTTGTTGACGTCCAATGAATTTCTTGTTGCTAATTGTCCAATTGAGGTCTAATCAATTGGAGTCAAGTTAATTCAAATTAAACCAGATTTTAGGTCTTGTAATTGGATTTAAGCCATCTGGGAATTAATTCGAGTATATGATAGGATTGGGTCTTCATCCATGTCAGCTCAAGTTTGGAACCCAAGTTAGAATTTGGGTCTAACATGAAAGATGCATCCAATCACACTTTGTAAATTGATTATTGTCACATAAGACACAACTAGTTTTTAAACTCCCTTATGATTAACCACTTTGTTCTTTGGAATTCTCAGGTTTGACCGGTATTGAAGGATATATTTGTAGAGATGTTTCAAAAAACTTTAGCTTGGTTTTTTCTTTATTCCTATGTAGTAGCAAGTGGGACACTACACCATGAATGTTAGATAATTATGTTTTCCACATTATCCATCTCCTTTTCCTCCTCTTCTCTTATTGATTTCAGCTCTTTTCTCCAAATCATATAACATCTGAGACATTTCTGCACACATACTCTCAACTCTAACCCAACTTCTCTCTTGAAAAACCCTTTCTCTCCTCTCCCTGAATGAAATCCTCACTGCCCTTCTCAAGGCCACACCAATCCTTTCTGTAAAAGACATATTTTCAAACACTCTCTCACTCAAACCCACAACCGATAACAATCTGCACTTGCCCTTAACCCAATAATGTTACTAGAAGATGTATACTCTCAAACTTCCTCTACCCACTATCCCCTCAATGGACTATGTTCCTACAGTTTGTACCAACAGCCAAGGACTCTTTTGTTGGACAATAAAACACACTCACACAAGACACACCCTCTCTGACACTATTTTTCCTCATTGCTTTCTACAATTGCAGGACTTCCTCACTCTTGCAACAAATCCACTAGAGCCTCACAGCTCACATCCCAACAAAGATTTTTTTTTTCTTTGGTAACACTTGATGCCTCCCTCTCATAGCTCTCTGCAGTTACAGGACTTCCTTACACTCTTGCAAGAAATTTAATAGAGCCTTACTAACCTCAGCGAGCGAAACCTTGGTCCATAACACTTCATGTAGTTCAGGCAAGGGGGTCCAACGAAAAACAGGCCTACCTAGCAGCCATTCATAACAACAATAGGTCATTTGCCAAAACAAGCTATTTTCATTTTCATTAATTCAAATAAAATGTACCTTCATAGGCTATAACAGGCTGATAAGAAGCCCAACTTACTACACACATACAAATTTACAATCCTACATGCCCTGCCTGCTATTGTTTACAACAATAGATTTCAACACCATAATGTTGCCTCAAGTACTACATACAGACATGATTCAACTTTCTATAGTATCTTTGCAAGATCTGTGCCAGACCTCTATTGTAGGCCCCTTGAAAGTCTGCACTCTAGATGATCTCCCATGGGTTTTGAATCCTTCCTCAACACGGTCTCTCTTCCTTCCCAATGTTCTCTCCCTTTCTTGAGTGAATAATCCAATGGTCTCTTCTGTAGTCTACTCTTTCAAACCCTCTCTCACTTGTTTGCTCTCCCTTTGCACAGGAAGGTGATGGTTTAATTTTCCATGGAGTTGCTAAAGAAACTGCGAAGTGTTTTCCTTTCTTTGTTGATTGAATATACTTTTAATGTGTCTTGGGTAATAATTCTCTCATTCTCTCTACCAGCTAGTAATTTCCAAAGATCTGTGTGGTGGCCAGCAGATAGCCCAATAGAAAACACCTACACACTGTAATGTCCCCTTTTTGTTGACATCAGTTGTCAGAGGAGATTAGCCTATAATTTGACTCTCGTGGGCTAATGGGGTTGGTTAGAGGGTCTTCTGGGGGATTGTATCGTCTCCAGTGTTTAGAAACTTGTAGTTTTGGCTTTTGCTCGAGGCTTTCAGGACTCAGTTGGCTCAACTTACTATTTATAGTAAGTCGGACTTGGACAGAATGGGATCCTTACTATTTTTAGTAAGGCATGTGATCGAATGGAGAATTATCAGATGAGTCCTCAGTTCAGATGGCGTGCTGAGAAATGATGAATTTAAGAAATTATTAATGTTATTTGGCTCAAATAACATTAATTAATTAAAAGGTTATATTTTAATGTTATAACTTAAAGTTATAACTTGAGGGTCAAAATGTCATTAAAAGGGGGCCAAATTAATGAATAAATTATTAATGGCCAACTCCTAAGTTTTAAGTGAAATATTAAAAGAATGCGAATAAATAACATTTTTTAATGTTATTAATTGCCTTTTTGGAGAAGTTCGAACTTCTTATGAGAGGATATATATTTCACTTTGAGGTTATTTGATATTCATTCGATTGATGATTTGTTGTTGATGAAGTTTTGTCCGAGAGTGGAAGCCAAGGGTTTTCAGCACTCGAGCCATTGGAGAACCTTACTTTTTCAGTGTTTGCAGCCATTTGAAGCAGTGGAATACCTGCTGAATTTGGCATTCTGTGAGGGCATCATCCAGGTGTTCTATTTGAGCTTTAAAGTGAAGAATTTCATCTAGGGTTGAAGATTTATTGAATATCTGAAGACTATATGGTTGCTGGTTAAAAAGACATTGTAGATGCATTGTGGAATTTATTTATTGTTGGCTGCTACAGTAAACGCTACAGTACCCGTGAATAGTAAATCGCTACAGTACCCATGAATAGTGCCGCTACAGTACTGCTACAGTTTTCAAGGGGTTTGAAAAGGATTTTCAAAGTTAATCTACTCGCAGATTTTAAAGGGCATTAAAGATATCTTGAAAAAGGTTAATTATTGCTGCTGTGCCATCTCAACTTGGTACGTAGGGTTTCTATAGGTGTGCTGGTGGAGATTTTATTGGTTGTTGAAGGGTTTGAATAGCAGCTGTAAAAAAAATCCCTCCTTGGGTCAGACTACATTTTCTTGGTGCATAAGGGTTTCTATACCATCTGCTATCAAAACGGCAGCCAACAGTGAGAGAATTGAGCCATTTATGAGATGCTTTTTTGGCTGGAAATGAAGAACAGCAGCTGCATGTTTCCTATTTTATTCGGGTATGCTTGTATTGACTTGCTCTGTTGAATATTGATCAAAAATTTATATTGGAGGTTCTATTATCTTAGTTGTCTACATTTCTTTATGTTATGCATTTCTATTTCTTCATATAAGCATTGCAAAAACAACAAAAAAAACAGAAAACCTTTAAAAATCAGCAAACACACAAAACAAAAAAATCGGCATTGAAAACAAAGGCACGAAGTGTTATTACACACACATGATTAGGAATAGTTGTCACCTTAAGAGGTGCATCTAGTTCTAGCGTTTCTTGACAGCGTGAGGACCTCAATGATATAGAGCTTCAGTTTAAGGGTCCTTTCATTGATTGTGTTCTTTTCTTGTTTCCCATATATTCCTAAGTTTCTCTTGCATTGCCTTAACTTTTAATGGGATACCTTATTCTTGTCTTTGAAACTGTGAAGCTTCAATTGAATAGGTGTAAATCGAAATAACTTAGCTATTTTTGATAGCCCCACAACCAACATGTAATATACTCACTTTTTTCAAGCGTTGCAAGTAAGCTGGAATGAAAATCAATTGAAATGCTTGCATTTATCATTACATACAAGAAAGAACATTAAGCTTTTGGTTGGAGATAAACGTTCAGCTTTGTTTCTTTGCCACTTGATTTTAGCAGAAATTTGGTTTTCCTATGTGAATATGCTCCTCGCTCTTATAAAGGGGACACACATTGAAGCTTTCTTCTATGGAGACTCAATATTTATTAGTGATCATTCTTTGGTCTTGGTCATAATCAATAAAAATACTACTTGATGCTAATTTGGTCTATAATGGTGACTGCTCTAAATTTACTTGTTACTGGATGTGCAAGTATATGCTTTATTCATTTAGCATCCATCTATACATGCCTTATAAAATTTTGGAATATTAGATTTTCCCTTTCTGTTCGCCAATGCAATTTTTAAATTTAATTGTGCGTTACTTTGAATTTTAGTCCTTGTGGACATTGTTCGACTGTTTTCCTATCCTCTACTGGCATTGAACCAAGTTAAATATATTGTAGGTCACTATAAGTTTTATTGATGTATTCATGGCTTCTAAATTTTGCAGGTTATTGATGGTATTCCATATTTGGTGCCAACTGCTGGGCAATTACTTAGTGCACAAGATTCATCAGAAAATAGATCTTCATCTCAAGTAAATGGCATTGAGAAAGGGGTTAGCAGTATGGAGGTTACATGGCATAAAAAAGACTGAACAACTTGCATCATGTAAGGGCTTTATGTTATAATAGCACAATACAAGAAAGTCGTGAAGTGGCAGTGAAGGCACAATTTAGTATTTGTGCCCAAGGCAAGGTCTACATGTTCACTAGAACCTTGTATGGAAATTAAATGGTTTGGTTATGTGTTTCACAACATTTTTCTCAATTCTGGAGTACAACCTGGCTATTCTAGGCCAAACAAATATTGTGAGTTCTCCAATTAACAATTCTGAAGCAAAATTTAAGTTGCATGTCCCCGAATGACATGTCTAATGGCATTTAACAATTATTTTAGTGTTTTCTTGTAAATTGAGCAAGATAATTATGGAGGATTGTTTTGCAAACAGCTGTTCTTGATTAACACGTCTCGTGACATATAACATTGAACATTGTCTTTTAGTGTTTCAATGTTAATTCATCAATATAATTATGGTTTTAAACTTTTATTTGCAAACAATTGCAACCGAATGTCCTTGATTCTACATTTGAACACTTCAATTAAAGATATCGTCCATGGATTTGCATCCAAAGTCAGGTTAACAACTTCCACTAATAGTTTGATAGCTCTGAGTTAACCGTGTGTACATTTGGTTTCTTTTGTTGAGTAGGGTGTGACATAAAGCGATAATAAATTTGTTGTGATATTTTATTCAAACCAAATACTTGGCTGCTAATAGTCGAAGTGCAAAACCAAATGGTTATGTGATGCAACACAAGATATCTATCTAAAGGAAAAAAACTTTCCCTAAACTTTATCTAGGCTAATCCAATGAGATACATACACATAAGCATAAATTAACCTAGATTAATAAATGACAGTTATGGGCATAGACAATTCAGAATTAAATACTAAGCTGATAAATTAGATGCGATGGATAGATGTACTTAGCTCAGACTTGAAGAAGGATGAAATTGATGTGATATTAGAATCTAATACTTGGGGCTAGAAATGGATCCTCTATGTCTATGTGTTGCCTTGGATTTTGTGAATAGCTATTTCCTTTTTGGGGTCAGGTTCATGGTTCTGGGACAATTCTGTAGATATGGATCTGATTTGTGGGGCATGAGTATGATCCTGCAACTTGTGTGCCTCTGCTTTTGGGTTTGCCGAATTATCTGATGTCTACTCTATTATGAGGATTGACAAGATTCAAAAATACCTTTAGAGGGCTGCTAGTAGATTGCTAGAATACAAATCCTCCCAAACCAAGCCCCCCAAAAAACTAGCTTTACAATTAGGCAAAGGATTGTGAGGTAGCAAGCAATTGCACATATGTCCTACTAGATGATATTTAAGTAAATGTTGTTCTTTTTAGCGCACTAATCAAATGTTCTAATTGCTCCTTGAATGCTCAAATGATCAAGGATGGGAGGATATTTCTAGATGTGAAATGTATACAATTGAATGCCTTTAAATACAAGGACATAGCAATAAATTGCACAAATGTTGTTAGTCAGCTCACAATGACTAGCGAAATGGGTAAGCATCAGCCAAATTTGAATTTGGATTTTGAAAATTTAGGGGTTAAATCCATGGATGTGGGGTCTTAGTCGCACACTTCACCTGTGTGAATGACTGAGATAATGGATTGGTAAGATCTAGATAGGGAATGAATGTTGGATCTTGGAGGGTGCAATAAGTGTGGACAATATGGGCAAGTGTATAGAAATGGATAAGGTGCAGATAAATGCATGGGAATGGGGGTAGGTGAAGGCTAGGTGAATGAGCCCAACTTCACACGAGGCTGTGCCATTTGTTGATATGTAATTGCAATAAGATGCACTAAATGGGAATTGGTGCAGATATGCAAATTTAACCCCTTTGAGTTGTATGTGAATCCTAGAATAATCATGTATCTCAAATTATGTAAGCACTCACAAAAATGTATGTATGGAGAATTGAAACTTGTTGAATCTCATCATGTGTGTTTGTTTTCTGGCATGCATGCTCCATAGGAACCTACAAAACATTGGAGTGCCCAACTAGTAGCTTCTATCTCACGAGTGAAAACTAGGCACAAAATACAAGATTGTTTAACTATCTACATAATTGAAAAGAATGGAAATGAGGGGTTAGGAAATTTTGCTTATGATAATGATGTATGATGTTTTGCCATATGTCATATAAAAAATGCCATCTCATGTGGTCAAGCTCCATTTGACCACGGTAATGAGTCTTTGTGTAGAAGCTATCAATACCTAAAAGCTTGACATAGGAATGTTAGTGACAATATATGCTTTACCTACAACTGGTTGCATCTATAGGATGCAAGCAATTAGAGGACAAGGAAAAAAGAAATACATGAAATGTAAATGTAATTGAAGCATGTGAATATACAACTCATGTTATATAATAACTATATTAAATGCATGATGTGATGTGCATGTAGAACATCTAGAATGATAAGATGTGGAAATCATACGACTTGGAGATAAGTCTTAGGGTATAACGTTCCCTCCGACATGGGCAAGTAGAAAATGGTGATATGGCACTTATGGCCAAAACACCAATGCATGTACATAAGGCACTAGGATGGGTATGTGTCCCATTGTGGTGTGCAAGCGCATGCACACATAATGGTTGAGGTAAAGCAATAGGTCCCTACTAGTAACATAGGTCTAAGAATATGATCTCAAGGTCATTAATGCAGGTTAGGATTCAGGGGCCTTATCAAGCTACTCAATCAAGTAGCAAAAATGGAATTTCAAACAACAAAATAACCTTTATTTCATTGATATGCAATAGATTATTACAAGAGTGTCCTACATGCATTATATGTTCATCACACATGCCCTGACATCAAAGCCTTACAATTTCATTTCTTCGAATTGGAAAGTCTCTCTGAGAAACTTGGTCTTTCAAAAACTTGACTACTTTCTTGCTTAAATTCAACTCTAACCACTTCGAGTCCTCCTACAGAAGTCCTAGAGGAATGTTGATCCATACCTCTATTAAAGTTTGAATTAAATGCAAACAAAAGGGTGGTAGCCACTCCACACCCTAGAGAGATGGGACACATGTCAAGTCTTCATAGGCTTCAAGGATACACTTGTAGGTCATAAAACTACCATTTGGCACTTTTGGCATCCTTTTCTTATAGTTGCGGAAATTTGGGGAGGATCCACCAAAACACCATGCAGAGAAATTGCACTCAAAAGGATGTGCAAAGAAACATAGGCCATCAGGACATTTCTTGATACCAAGGGAAATTTCGCAGGGAAATTTTGATAGCCAATATTGTGAGGAAATCGAGCCAAAGAAGAAATTGCAAAAGATCGAGGTGTAAGCGGACAATATCCACTTGGCAATGAAAGTTCCACAATACAAGTTCCATAGGGAATTGGGAACAATCAAAAGGCAGGGATCCGAGGGTCATCAAGATGTGGAGAAATGGAGGGCAATTGGACAGGTTTGAATGCAAGGCGAAATTCCATAGGGCAATCCTTGTGGGAAAACTAGGGTCCATCGACCTTTGCAAGGATTTGAGCAATATGAAGAAGTGTAGAAAACTGAGGTGCATATGGATTTGTAGGAAAATGAATGACATTGAAGTAAGTTTAGATGAAAAGGGAAATTGCATCTAAGGGAACATTGCATAGAAAAGGAAGGCATCAATATTTGTGGGAAAATGAGGGGCAAGTCAACTTGTGGGAAAATGGGAGGCATCAAGATGTATTTGGATATACATGGAAATTCTACAAATTCAAATGGAGCTAGAAAATATGCAAACAAGGAAATAAAATTTTGTCAATGGTAGAAGAATGAAGTCCAAAAGGACTTAGGGCTCCATTAGGTGTTTGGATGAGTCTAAAAGTTCTGAACATTGGGGCCTTGCAAGAACTTGGGTGATAGAAAGAATTGCAAGAATATGAGGGAGTTCAGACAAGGTTGGAAGTTCGGTAATGGCAGATGTAGACAAATTTTTTGCAACTCCACATCTTATTCAATTCTTATCCAAATTTCAGGGGATGAAGAAATCTCAGACGAAGAGGAGGTTGATCCCAGTACACTTCCAATGGTACTATTTGTTAGCACCACCGATGAATGGTATTCCAACATCGCTCACTTCCTGACATACGGAGAATGTCCTAATCACTTAACTCCGAAAGAAAAAAGGACCGTCAAGCTGAAGTCATCTAGTTTCGTCTTGTGGGATAGCGGCTTGTATAAGCGTGCAATGGACGGGACATTTCTCAGGTGTGTTGATAAAGAACAACAGCAAAAGTTGCTGAAATCTTACCATGATTTGGCATGTGGTGGGCATTTCTCAGCACCAGTAACCGCTCACAAAATCCTGAGAGCAAAGTATTACTGGCCCACACTTTTTCAGGACACGTACTCTTGGGTGCGTAAGTGTGAATTGTGCCAACAATTTGTCGGCCGTCCTAGGTTGGCATCTTTGCCATTAAAACCTGTTGTGATTGATGAACCTTTTCAGCAATGGGGCATTGATTTCATAGGTGAAATAATCCGTAGCAGTTAATTTGGGATGTGAGTACCCATTTGGCTCCTCTACAATATGGTGTCTTAAAATGGCCATGAACTCATGGCGATTCTTCAAAATTTGAGTTTTCAACTCGTGCAAGCCAAAACAACAAGGAACAACAAAAAATAAAAAATCTCTTTTTGGTTGATGTAGGATTGCTTGTGGACTCAAATGCTCCTGCATCAAACACGTCGGGTAAAAGGAAATGTTCCATAAGTTGGAAATTCATGAACGTTTGGGCAAGTCTAGAACGAGGATTCCATCTCAACCAAGAAGCTTCATATGTAGCTTTGTTCTTTCAATAGACTAGATACTCCATATAGTCCTTTCCTCTAGTTTGTTTAGCCACTCGAGAGCCTACCACTTTGTTTATTTCCTCCATCTTCTTCTTAGGTAACTGACCTATCCACTCATGTGTGTCATGCAAAATAGAGTGTGTACCTCCTTGCAAACTTGTCTCTACTTCATGAAACTTGTATAGATCAACAACATTAAAGATAGGGGGCATGTCTATCTCATCTGGTCGCTCAATTTCATAGGCATTTGGTGATAATTTTCTCAACAATTTGCATAGGCCTATTTTCTTCCATTTTAACTTATTGTATGTTCCCCATGGGAACCTTTCCTTCCTCAGATGTGCTAAAATTAAAACACCTACCCAAAATTCTTGTTCACTTTTGTGCACACCAACGCATTCTTTGTATTTAAGAGCACTTCTCTCTAATCTATCCTTCACCTCTTTGTGCAATTCATGGATGTACTAAGCAAAATCCTTTGCAGCAACACTTGTCCTAATCAAGTCTGCATTATCCCTCAACTCATTAACACCCCTAGGGTTATACCCATAAACTATTTGAAACAACCTCTTACCTACACTTTGTTTACTGGATTGTTATAAGAAACTTTTGCCTATGTTAGGATAAGATCCCATTGCTGTGGTTTGTCTCCCACCAAACATTTCAATAAGTTACCCAAACTTCTATTGGCAACCTTTGTTTGCCCATCAGTCTGGGGATGGTAGGCTAAGTTGAATCCTAACTTAATTTCCATCTTCTTTCACAGTGTATGCCAAAAATGGCCAACAAATTTAGTGTCCCTATTTGAGACGATACTCTTAGGCAATCCATGTAGCCTAACTACCTCCTTGAAGAAAAATGTAGCGGTGTGGGGTGCATTACTAGTCTTCTAAAATGGTATAAAATGAACCATTTTTGAAAACCTATCCACTACAAAAATAGAATCATTACCTCTCCGAGTTCGAAGTAATCCCCCCAAAAAATCCATGGTTATGTGCTCCCATAGTCTCTTTGGTATAGACAATGGATGATAGAGTCGTGTTTTTTTTTGTTCCTTTAGCATGTTGGAAAACTCTACATCCTTGTATTAGTCTCTTCACATCTACATTTTTGCCAGGAAAAAAATAACCTTCACTCAGCGATGCCAAAGTCTTGTCTACTCCAAAATGTCCACTCAAACCTCCACTATGTTTTTCTCTCATGAGGCTTTCTCTCATTGGACCCTTGGGTATGCATAATTTATGTCCTTTGAACAACAAACCATCTTTTATGAAATACTCCAGCCACAGAGTCCTATCTATTAACATCGGGCTTGTATTAACTGTCCAAGTGTAAGAGAGGGGGACCAACCACGTCAAGGCTCTAGGTCATGGAGAGTCGAGAGCGGAGGGCTGCCCTAACTTACCTCACTCTAAAGGATATCTCAGGGTAAGGATCGAGAATGATGAGCACTATGACATATTTCTACCACCCTACAGATCTTGAACTTAGGTTTGGGCTAGGCAAGCTGGTTTTTGGAGTTGGTACTGTGTCTCAGACAACCCTTTGTCCGAGGACAACAATGCGGTTTTGGGATGACAACGCGGCACGCTGGTGTCTCTTAGGCGTGCTGGCGTCCGTATGGTCAGAAAATAGTAAACACAATACAAACTACTCAAAAACTAACAACCTAGTTAGTTGGTTTTGATGGGAAAAAACATAACGATAAAGTATGAGAAATAAAGACGAAGATGATAAAGTAAATAAATAAAGGCTAGGGTGACAAATATGATCTCAAAAAGCGCTTGTTCGCCAGCTAGCTCCACACGTACGTTCACCTACACACACAAGAAGGGGAAAATTGTTGGGGCTGTATAGGCGCTTGCCTTAGTCAGACCCCCCGTTTTGGTGTTTCCACCTCCACGGATAGCCAAATAGTGATGAAGTAGAAATATGCGATAAAGAAGAGAACAAAAAACACTACAAACAATATTATGCTAGTTCTATTAAATCACAAAGGAGAGGAGTGAAATGTTACCACCTCCACCCAACAACTCACTAGCCAATGAAGGAGAATATGGACTTGGCAAGGTCACCACAGCCACAACTGTGATGAAGGGAGGTCTCGCAAGACTCCAAGCCCACACTTCAATGGCTTGCTTCACACTTGCAATGTGGAGTTGATGGAGCTTCAAGTGCTACTATAATGGAGTGTTGAAGTGCTACTTGAGAGTGAAATGAAGTGGAAAAATGCTAAGAGAATGGATTGAATGCTTAGGAATGGCTTGAGAAAGTGTGTAGAGATCGAATGAAATGAGAATGAATCCATTTGAAGAAATAATGAGGAAGAATAAGGCATTTTCGGGTGGGTTGGTTGAAGAGGGATGTTACAATTTGTTCGCAATTGGGAGTGTAACGCCTTTGCTAGCTTCAGACACAGGAATCCGTCAGGGACGTCACTGCCCCGTGCGGACGTCTGCACGCTGCGCGTGCGTCCTTGACAAAAATTCTCTCACCGTCACAACATAAAGATGCCAAGTGGAAGGAAGGAAGTTGGGTGTTGTGGAATTTCACCTTTGGATTTGATTTTCTAAGGTGAGGGTGTGTCAAAGGGGAATTTGCATAAGGGGTGAAAATTCGCTCCTATACATTTTTCCCCCACTTTAGCGAGCATGAATACTGATGAGTGCTTCAGTAAAGTAGATCGAAGAGTTAGTAGGACTAGAAATTTATACCTGAACTATCAAGGAAGTAGACCACGATCTAGCGAACTTGAAAGCGTAGGGAAAGCAAAGGACTCCATAGGTACTCTCTCTGAGGAGTTTCAAACAAAAGACTCCATAGCGCTGCAGAACTATGAAGCTGCACAAAGTACACCGAAGGTCCTCAGACCAACGATGGACAACTCCCGTAGGATGAAAATGTCTCACAAGCCCACAGACCTGTGAGGAGACAACCCCCAATATCTCTCACATGAAGGAAGCCTTGAGAAGCAAGCTTCTTACAGGTCCGTAGACTTGTAAGAAGGCAACCCCCAAGATCTCTCACATGAAGGAATCCCAGAGAAAGCAAGCTCCTTACAGGCCCACATATGTGCAAGGAGGTATCCCCAAAGATATCTCACATGAAGGAAACCTAGAGAAGTAAGCACCTCATAGGCCTGCAGACCTGCAAGGAGGCATTCCCCAAGATCTTTTACATGGAGGAAACCCAGAGAAATAAGTGCCTCACAAGCCCGTAAATCTACAAGGAGGCATCCCCAAAGATCTCTCACATGGAGGAAACCCAGATGTAAAGGGACTCTGCAAAGTCAGAAAGTGGCGTCACAGACACACCTGCTAAGCGACATGTTTACCTGCAAATAAAGCATGTCCGAAAACAAAGCAGCCACGCAGGCAAGTAAGCGGAAAATTGCGCAGACCGTTGACAAGTTGGAAAGATTTCAAAGGGGTTCCTCGGGAACTCGACGTGAAAAAGGGGGTCCACTCAAGGGACACACTGTTTGAAAGTGTAATCAAAGATGCTTTTTCTCAAATTGATTCATCATCAAGGAATATTTTCGAAAGGTGTTCACTTCATCAAGGAATTCGAAAGGAAGAAAATGCCCCCTCACAAGGGGAAGGTTGAGGCTTCTCCCACAAGAAAAGGATGCTCCCTCCTCAGAGGAAAGTTTTCAAGCTCTTTCTTTACGAGCCCGTGATGAAGGAAACATGTTCCGTTAGGGGTCCGAGTTGTAAATGTAATTTTTGAAAACGTTTTGCAAAGATTTTTGAGAAAAGATTCGTTGGCAATGAATTTGTTTTTTGAAAATTTTGAGGTTGACATGATAACCCCCACTTAGGGTGGTGCATGCTGAGCGCAGAGGCACGTGACAACCTAAGGAGAGAAAAGCAAGAATGGAAAAGAAAAAAGTGATGTTGTGGCTCGCAGGACATAGCGAGATGTCACTGTGGTGATGTTGTCATGCACATTAGGGACAACACATAGACACCACAACATCACAACTCAAGCAAAGAAGAGAGAAAGATAAAATAAAAGTAAAAGGAGACAAAGACACCACAAAAAAAGGGCACAAGGGGATTTGGTTTCGTGGGGTCAGATCAGCTCATGCTTATATAAATAATAGGTAACTGTGGTGCAAGGCAAAAGATCATGAATCCCCACCAGATTAGAAAGAAAGCATGGAAAACAAAGTAAAAGTAAAAAATTGGGTCAACATGGAAGGGGAGCCTAAATGCCCCCAACACTTTGCATCGTCCCCAATTTGTCAAAAATCAAGGCACAAACATGGAAGAATGATGATACAGATAGAAGAAGGTTCATGACACAAAAATCACTCCTGTATCCAAGCACCAACAAGGGTGACAAGGGTCATCTAGGAACACATAGCACAAGCATGGGGGAACACATCACAATACACACACTTCTAATATAAAGATAAAGAAGATGCATCCCCCTAACACTCATTGACCAAGAGGTCGTCTACTTCCCAATCTAGATCATTTTAAGGGGAAGGCAGACGAGACTACAATGGTGGAATATTAAGGGGAGGAGCTTCCGACCCTCTTGCAAAAAGGGCTAAGGAAGAAGGCCTCGCAAGGACTTCTCCACTAGGCTCTTGTGGAGCTATGGTCAGTGATTTTGCGAAGATTGCTGACAAGGCCGAAACTTCATCCAGAGAGTTAAAAATGCACTTCACAGGAGTGCCATGGCGTACCTCAATGAACGGAGAAGACGGTGCCCGAGATTCACCGCTAGGCTCACTGAGTGACTTGGGAGCGGTGACAAACTCAAGGGAAGTCGGGGCTTGCTCCGTCAATAGGACATAACAAGCTAGCACAGGACCACCTTTTGGAGAAGGTGGGCTCCTCTTACATCTTGCATTGCTGGAGGGGCCAACCTTTACTTTCGACTTCGTTGGGGGGTGTGAACTTCCCATAGACGAGGCGAGAGGTGTAGAGGAAGAGGAGGAGAAAACTGCGACATATACCACCAAATTATTTGGCATATCCACAGGTTTTGGAAATGGTGGAATGTTCAGAAGGGACATCAAGAGAGGTGGCTCCACTGAAGGAGCGATAAACACCTGCACCTTTTGGCGTCAGGCATATTTGCACTCACAGTGGGAGCCGAAAGCGTGACTAAACTAGATTGAACAAAAGCAGAGGGGAGGAGAGAGGAGGACACAACAAGAGGCCTTGATGCAAGGAAGGTCTTCTTCTCTTCCTTCTACAAAGTGGCCTGCTCAGTCGTCAAAGCTTTTCGCCGATGCTTGCGCTCACACACAAGGAAATTTTTGTGACTCTTTGAGCTAGAGGTTGGGAGTTGCAAAGGGATGAAAGGCTCCTGCTCAGCCATAGGAGTGTCCACTACAGCCATCTTCGATGGAGGGATAGACAAGTGAACAACAGGAGGAGTAGGTTGAGAAATAACGGGGAGAGTTGGCTCTAGTGCCTCAACAACGGGCCTCTTCCCGTTTACTACTTTGGGAGCATAAGAGGTGGGAAGCTGAGACATAGAGGATTCCCCACTCTTCTGCCATATTGAATGGGCCTAGGCTTCGTGGGAAGAACAAGAAGCTCAAACGCAGGACACTTAGGCTTTCGCCAAGCGGGTACCATAGGATTCTCTCGCAAGCGAGGAACAAAATCTGATGGCACCATAGTAGGGCGAGAGGGAGCGTCAGGTTGAATAGCAGAAGAGGAAGAAGAGGGACCCTGAGGGGGATTTTCTTCTTCTCTTCTACGTGCCTTGGCGACATCATTGTTAGCTTTTAGGCATGCCCTATGTGAAACAACATAAGGTGATGAAGGGTACTTCACTCTAGGTGTTAAGCGCCCTTTCTTGTACTTTTGATAAGTTCGATACAAGAGGTCCTTTCTAGGTGAGAGAGGACCAATGAGTGTTGGCCAAAAGTGATATAAGGAATAACTGTCACGTGCAACCGACGGTCTATAACCGGTGTCATGAATCACATGTACGAAACCCTCATGAATAAATTTTAAACATTTGTGCAGAACCAAGGGAACTGCGTTCATAGCTACTAGCTAGGGGATACCCAACTTCACTTTGAAGAGTTCAGACCCTGGGATTATGTCAAACAACAGGGTTACAAATTTAGGTCCGACGAAGACTGACAAGGTGATGCTACCCAAGGGAGGTACGGAAAGACCGTTATGCGTACGGATGGTGCTCACAAGCGTGTCGTACCCATCTTTATGTAGGAAATTAATTAACATGATCTTCTTAGTTATAATGTTTACCTGAGATGTCGGGTCAACAAGAACACCTACTACAGTGTTCCCGTTGATTCATGCAGGGATATAAAGAGGAGATGGTTCTCTATTAAAGCCCATCGGTAGATCCTGCATGGCGAAGCTTATACCTGGACTACTACTTGCAGGCTGCACAGAGGGGATAGGTAGATGCAAAAAATAGGCCATCATACACACTAAATGATACGATCACAAAGCCCCCCAAAGGTTGTAAGATAGGACAATGACTCAATTAATGTTTCATTACGCAACACTTACGTAACCTTCCAGCTATGCCTACTAGGGGTCGTAGGTTAGGTTGCAAGGTGAAAAGCCCCACAATGCTCACACCTACAACACTCCTAGAACACGAGGAAAGGAGTTTTTAGTACTGCTAAACGTAACCAAAATGGTTCACATCGGGTTCACCAAAAATGTAAGAGAGGGGGACCAACCACGTCAAGGCTCTAGGTCACGAAGAGCCAAGAGTGGAGGGCTGCCCTAACTTGCATCACTCTAAAGGATATCTTAGGGTAAGGATCGAGAATGATGAGCACTATGACGTACTTCTACCACCCTACAGATCCTGAACTTAGGTTTGGGCCAGGCGAGTTGGTTTTTGGAGTCGGTACTGTGTCTCAAACAACTCTTTGTTTGAGGACAATAGTGCGGCGCTCTAGTGTCTCTTGGGCGTGCTGGCATCCGTACGGTTAGAAAATAGTAAACACAATACAAACTACTCAAAAACTAATAGCCTAGCTAGTTGGTTTTGATGAGAAAAAATAGAATGATAAAGTATGAGAAATAAAGACGAAGATGATAAAGTAAATAAATAAAGGCTAGGGTGATGAATATGATCTTACAAAAGCGCTTGTTCGCCAGCTAGCTCCACATGTACATTCACCTACACACACAAGAAGGGGAAAATTGTTGGGGTTGTATAGGGGCCTGCCTCAGTTAGACCCCCATTTTAGTGTTTCCACCTCCATGGACAACCATATAGCAACAAAGTAGAAATATGTGATAAAGAAGAGAGACCAAAAAATACTACAAACAGTATTATGCTACTTCTATCAAATCACAAAGGAGAGGAGTGAAACGTTACCACCTCCACCCAAAAGCTCACTATCCAATGAAGGAGAATATGGACTTGGCAAGGTCACCACAGTCCAACTATGATGAAGGGAGGTCTCACAAGACTCCAAGCCCACACTTCAATGGTTTGCTTCACACTTGCAATGTGGAGTTGATGAAGCTTCAAGTGCTGCTGTAATTGAGTGTTGAAGTGCTGCTTGAGAGTGAAATGAAGTGGAGAAATGCTAAGATAATGGATTGAATGCTTAGGAATGGCTTGAGAAAGTGTGTAGAGATTGAATGAAATGAGAATGGATCCATTTGAAGAAAGAATGAGGAAGAATAAGGCATTTTCGGGTTGGTTGGTCGAAGAGGGACGTTACAATTCGTCCCCAATTGGGAGTGTAATGCCTCTACTAGCTTCAGACGTAGGAATCCATTAGGGACGACAACGCTCCACACAGATGTCTGCGTGCCACGCGTGTGTCCCCGACAAAAAAGCTCTCATCAACACAACAGATAGATGTCAAGTGGAAGGAAGGTAGTTGGGTGATGTGGAATTTCGCCTTTGGATTTGATTTTATAAGGTGAGGGTGTGTAAAAGGGGAATTAAGGGGTGCAAATTTTCTCCTATACAACAAGCTTCCTTAAAATTTGGGTCATCTGGATACAACTCTTTCATTGCATCAAAGCCAACAACATTGACTCTTAACTCACACATTAGCAAATATCGCTTGCTAAGTGGATTTGCTACCTTGTTAGACTTACCATTCCTATGTTTTAAGAAAAAAGAGTAACTTTGCAAGAATTCTACCCACTTCATATGCCTCTAGTTCAACTTACCCTAATTATTTATGTATTGCAAGACATGGTGGTCTATATACACCACATTATTTTGGAAACAAGTAGTGCCTCCACTTCTCAAGGCTTGAACAATAGTATATAATTCTTGGTCATATACTGAGTATTTTCTCTTAGCCTTATTAAGCTTCTCACTGAAGTAGGCAATGGGTCTTCCTTCTTGACTTAACACTCCTCCAATTGCACTACCACTAGCACCACAATCCACTTGGAAAACTTTGCCAAAGTTTGGAAATGCCAATACTGGTTGTTCGATCACCTTTTTCTTTAGTAGTTGAAAGCTCTTTTTTGTAGCAACTATCCATTGGAACTCTTTCTTCACACCCTTCATGGTTTCTATAATTGGTGCACATATTCCACTCAAATTCCTTATGAACTTCTGATAGAAGCTCGCTAGACCATGAAAAATTCTAGCCTTAAACATACTCTTGGGTGAAGGCCAATTTACTATTGCCTTAACCTTCTTTCAATCCATCATCAACCCTTGTTCAGACACTACAAAACCTAGGTAGACTAGCTCTTTCATAAAAATGCATTTCTTCAAGTTGATCAACAACTTTTCTTCCTTTAACTTCTGCAAAAATTTCTTAATGTGCAGCAAGTGCTCTTCCTTTGTCTTACTAAAAACTAGGATATCATCTAGATAAACAATAACAATTTTTCCAAGGGAAGGCTTCATTACCTCATTCATCAATCTCATAAAGGCGTTGGGTGCATTTTTCAACCCAAATGACATCACTAGCCACTCATACAATCCCTCCTTGGTCTTGAATGTTCTCTTCCATTCACCACCCTCTTGAGTTTTGATTCGGTGATATCCACTCTTCAAATCAATTTTTGTGAAGTACTTTTCTCCACTTAAATAGTCCATCAAGTCATCCATGCAAGGAAATGAAAATCTATACTTAATGGTTATCTTGTTGATAGCTTTAGATTCGGTGCACATTCTCCACTCCATCTTTCTTAGGTCCTAGTACAATAGGTATAAACACACAAATTGAGACTCTCTCTAACTAGTCCCTTATCCAACAACTCTTGCACTTGTCAGTTCACCTCTACATTTTCCATGGGTGTCATTCTATATGGTGCCTTATTTGGTAAGCTTGCACCCAATATCAAGTCCATGCAATGGTTGATACTCCTCACTAGTGGTAATCTATTAGGCAAGTCCTTCATTACAATTCCTAGGAATTCACTCAAATTTTCTTGGACTTCCATGGGAAATTCTTCCCCTCTTTATGTTGTCCTATCCTTCATAGGCTTAGGTAGGAAGGAAAAACATACCTTCTCCTTCCTAAGGTCCTTTATGAATTGCTTTCTTTCACGAGACAAACCTTATTGGTCTTATCAACCCCCTCATCTTTATCCTTCGAAGGATTTAACAAATATTCATTTTCACCCTTCTTGATCTTAGTACAATTATTTTTTCCATCATGAATGGCTTGTCTATCATATTGCCAAGGCCTGCCTAACAAAATATGGTATGCATCCATTGGCATTATGTCACACATTATCTCATCTCTATAATTTCCTGTGGAAACCAACAAGGCATCATTCTCTTACTAACAACGAATGTCCCCTATGCAACCAAGAGACTTTGTAGGAGGTTGGGTGTCTCAATCTCTTTAACTTCAGCTTCACCACCATCTCCTCTGCTACTAAGTTCTTAGTGCTGCTACTATCCACAATGACCTTGAAACATTTACCTCTAGACTTGCATTTGGTTCTAAAAAAATTTCTCCTATTTTCTAGTTCTCCTTGTACCTTCTTTGGTTTAAGAAGAACTCTCCTTAGCATTAGAGATTCTCCATCTTCAAGTTCTTCTCTGAACCTTGGTGAGGCTACATTGGCCACACTTTCTTCCTCAACTTGAGCTATGTTAACTCTTGTTTCCTTTCCCTTGTTGTTGCTACTTTGTTGGTTTTAAGGACATTTAAATGCTCTATGTCCAAACTCTCCACACTTGAAACATGTTCCATCGAATCCTCTCCCTCTTCCTCTTCCAAAGTTTCCTCTGCCTCTGGAGTAACCATTCCTTCTTCTCCCTCCTTGGTTACTAGCTTGAGAAGTGCTTGTTTCTCTTTGCTTGTCTTAGGGGTCACATCCAAGATTGGACTACCCTCTTCCCCTTGAGGATTTATCTCTTCCTCTAGAATTATTTTTCCTTTTGGAAATCATTTCCTCTACCTTCAAGGTAAATTGGTATGCTTCCTCTACACTAGAAATCCTTACCATACTAAGCTCATCTTGGATGGAATATTGTAAACCATTCACATACATGGAGACCTTTTAAGTCATCCTCAATATGACCAACTCTAATGTTTAGCTTGTAAAACTCCTCTATGTAATCTTGCACTCTTCTCTCTCTGCTTGAGGTTTTGTAACTTCTTGAACATGGAGAGTTTATGATCTGCTAGTAGGAATTCTTCCTTCAATTTTGTTACCATCCTTTCCCAAGTTTTAATTTTCTCTTTTCTTTTTCCTTGTCTCTCAACTTGCACATGGTCCCACCATAGAGATGCACGTCCCTTCAACCTTGTAGCTGCAAGCTTCACCCTCCTAGGGTCCTCAATGGATTCTAACTCAAAGTACCTGTCCATTTCAAAAATACAGTCTATCAACTCCTCTGGATTCAAGCTACCACTATAAGTAGGTAGGCCCACTCGGGGATTTTTGTCGATTTTGGTCATTGCACTTAGGAACCTACTTTCTTGCTCATCTCCTCCTCCTTCTACTTCTTCTTCATTGAGTTATTCTTCGTTACCACTTACATTTGCTCTAGGTACTCCTCTGTGATGTGTTCTTTCCATTGCATTTAGTCTAGTCGTAATGCCTCTCAACATTTCTACGAGTGTTTCATTGCTAGCTTGTGGGTTGACACTTCTGCCTCTACCTCTGTACCATATCTTCAAAACCCTCTATAATTGCAAGTTGTTTATTCTCTCTTCCTACAACAATCTCCTTAGAGCTTCTCACTCAGTATGTCCATAGTCACAAGGTCTCAACCTTGCTTTGATACCAAATGGTGTAGGTTAGGATTCAGGGACCTTATTAGGCTACTAAATCAAGCAGCAAAACGGAATTTCAAACAACAAAATAACCTTTATTGCATTGATATGCAATAGATTATTACAACAGTAGTGTCCTACATGCATTATATGTTCTCCACGCATGCTTCAAAGTCTTACAATTTCATGTCTTCGAACTGGAAAGTCTATCTGAGAAATTTGGTCTTTCAAAAACTTACTACTTTCTTGCTGAAATCTAATTCTAACCACTTAATTTCCTTCTCCCACAAAATTCGTCCCAAAGGAATGTCGATCCATACCTCTATTGAATTCTAAATTAAATTCCAAATCTACAAAAAGGGTGGCATCCACTCCATGTCCTAAAGAGATGAGACACATGTCAAGTCCCCATAGGATTCAAGGATACGTCTGCAAGTCGTAAAACTACCATCTAAAACTTTTGGCGTCCTTTTTTTGATAGTTGTGGAAATCTGAGGGGGTTTATCCCAAAACACCATGTAGATAAATCACACTCAATAGGACGTGCAAAGTAACACAAGTCAGTAGGACATGTCTTGATACCAAGGGCAGTTCCACAGGGAAATTTTGATAGCCAACATTGCGAGGAAATTGATCCGAAGAAGAAATTGTGAAAAATCGAGGGGTAAGTGGACAATATCCACTTGGCGATAGAAAGTTCCACAATATAGGTTCTATGGGGAATTAGGAACCATTGAAAGGCAAGGATCCAAGGGTCAACGAGATGTAGAGAAATGGAGGGAAACCAAACAAGTCTAAATGCAAGGTGATGAAATTGCGGGAATACGAGGGAGGTCTGAACAGGGCCGAAAGTTCCACAGGCAAAAATTTTGCAACTCCACAAATTTTTCAATTCTTATCCAAATTCGAGATGTGAGTACCTATTTGGCTCTTCTACAAGGTGGTGTCTTTAGATGACATGTACACATGGGTATTCTTCAAAATTTGAGTCTTCAATTCATGCAAGCCAAAACAACAAGGATTAATAAAAAAACAAATAATCTATTTTTGGTTGATGTAGGATTGCTTGTGGATTCAGATGCTCCTACAAATGTCATGGTGATGGAAGGCATGATGCCTCTCACTATAAAATAGTTAAGTAATAATATTATAGAGAAATATACCCCCACTCAAAAATGGTTAATCTACAAGTGAGGTATAACTATGTGGTTACAAATAATATGGGGGAATGCATGATGCCCCCTGATGTAATGATATAACAATAGGGGCTCAAAATGGGGAAAGCATAATGCCCCCAATGTAAATATATGATAATGAAAGCTCAAATTTGGAATGGGGAGGACATGGTGCCCCTAATGTAAAGATATGGAAAGAGAAGCTCGAGTGTAGAATAGGGAAATAATGATGCATCAAATATAAAGGTAACTCTAAGGGTGTGATATAGCAATGTAGCCCAATATGTAAGTTCTAAAAATATAGTATGGAAATATAGGATCATGAAAAATAATCAATGGTCATAAGATAAAGTGTAAGCACCGCATGCATGTTATCTAGGTATGTTAAATGCTATCAACATAGTCATGGTAACATATATGAACACATATGAGGATCATGAGCAAAGCATCATAGTAAGCATAGGCATGCATAACAAATTTAGGTGGTAGCAAGACAACATAACAAACCAAAGTGGTAAGGTACGAACCATAAGATCATAGAGCTAATTAGCATAAAGGTCAAATAAACATACAAATGGATAGGATGAAGAAGGAAAATAGGTATGTAAAATATAAGCAAAGACAAGAATAAAAATGAACAATGTAAAGATAAATATGATGGCAACAAGCTATGAGAACAAAAATGTGAATAAGGAAAATAGAAAAGCAAATAGACTCTGAACATGGGAAGGTAAGCATGAAACAAAATATAGAAATGTAAAATGAGTATAAAAAGTTCAAGAAACACGGCATGGCCAAAAGGTCAAAATATGAAAGAAATAAAGAAGACAAAAGATAAATGAAATCCAAGCTATAGGTATACAAATATATATGCTATAATGGTGCTCATTTATCATTGAATGAACCTTGGAGGCTCAACCTTTTCCTCCAAATGGTCATGATTATCCTCATCCAACAAATCATCATTATTCCAACAAAAATAATCAAATTTGTTTTATTGATTTGTTATGCTTCTTTTTTTCTTCTTTTCTATGAAGTGTCTCTTCTTTGTATTCTTTTGTGCTAGCTATAAACACATGATCTACTAGTGTTACATTAGGAACCTCCCTTTTTACCAATATTTATTATTTCTTTACTTGTGATTGTGGTGGAATGATACACAACAACTTATTTCTTTAGTTTCCAAGCAATCTTTGTTACATTAAACTCAAGTATTTGAATTAGTTTTGTTTTTGTCTCATTCTTTGTATATATATATATTTTAAATTTTGGCACATGGTTTTCTAGTTTAGGCTCTTTCCTTTTAGAGGATAAGCTTATTGTTTCATTTTCTTATCAATTTGTTCTATTTCATCCAAATGTATCATATAGACTATGTATAATATCTTCCCTCTCATAAGGAACATCATCAGATGTCTTCACAAATGTGTCTAATATAAAGTGATTTGCATTAGATATTGGATTGTAACCCTTTCAATCTTTAACACTTTTCCTTTTATGTACAAATTGAACACATTGATGTAAGATAAAAGATATACCTTTCCACTATTCAATCCAAGGTTGTGTGAGAAAAACATTAAATTGATTGGATGATGGTATAGTGTGATATAAAACCAATAGTTCTTTAGGTTCATTATCAACACCAAAATTATATAACCCAATATTTTGACCAACATTTTTTTAGTCATTTTCAATGAGATCCTAGAATATGTGTACTATTTTTTTATATTGGTTAAAAAATAAGATTGAAGGGCCCAAACCCAACATAAAAAATAGCCAAAAGGAATATAGATAGTCTCACAAGATGTGAGACAAAGTTCAACATTAACCATTTAATACATTTAAAATAGTAAATAGATAAATAAATAGTAAAGAAACAACCCATAAACATAAACATAACGGATGAAAAGGCTAGAGATTAGCTAGCTTGTAGGCCACTAGTTGTCTACCTTTCCTTATTAAGGAAGTATAGCTTTTCAATTAATGTGACCTCCTCAAGATCCTTTTCCTTTGGTTCCACTTCCTCCTCTCCAAGCCTCAATATTTGACCTTCTACTCTATGATTCAAGCTCTTGTCTTCCTACTCGGACCATCATGTTCCTCCCCCTTTGAGAGCAATGTAATGCACGAGGATTTGAACCACCATCTTCCAATATCTTAACAATTCATCCGTCTTGAAACCATTTTGGAATATACATACCTCTCTAGGTTTGATGAACTTATTCATATCTTCATGGTCATGGTTTTTAATTGAATTTTACAGTTTAATTCATTCATTTTTATCCCAATGGCCATGGTGATTAGGTCCCCAGACTTTGAACGAAATACCCCTAATATAGACAATTCCAACCTTCCATGAAGTCACAAAATCCCTTGAAATAACTAGTTCATGGCCATTGAGGGATTCCAAGTAAGATGTGAGATTTCCCTTGCTCAAAATGTCCCTAAATTCCACATTATTTTAGATTTTTCATAGATAGAAGACTTGACTATGTTTAGTTGCCCCCTAATGGCTAACTTTCTAATATTTTCTTTGCACTCAGCAACATCAATTTAGAAATTGGATACCGATTTTTTTTGTTGTTTTCTCAATACCTCCCTATTTCTAGCAACTTATTTTATGAATAATTAATCTTTAGTTTGTTGACCTTATAGATTGTTTGGACATTATGAATTGCATCCTTTCCTTTGATCTTGCTCATGTCTACCCCACACCATCTAAGGGGTGGTGGATGGATTCTAATTATTATGCATAACTTCTTCATGTATTTTAGTTTTAATGATTTGAGCAAGTGTTCCCTCATCATTCCAACATTTAAGTCCCTCTATGCTTTTTCTTATGTTAGCAAGGAGGTCAACGGAGGTGTTACTCTCCCTATATATGTGGTTAAAGTTTAAGTTCTCAAAAGACGAGAAAATTTCCTTAGTCTCCTCAATGATAGTCTTATAGGACTAGAGGGGGACATTCCTTGAGTTTAACATCCCAATAATGTTTTTTGAATCTTCGCCCATCACTAAATTGATAATGCCTCTATCCCTAGCAAGGATAATATGTTGAAGAGCAACTAAGGCTTCAACATAGTTGTTGGTTTGGACCCCTCAAAAATATGTGTACTATTGATGTCTAATATGGCTAGTGAATAAAAAATCCTTAATAAATATTTTATATTGACATGTAGAATCAAAGATCAATTGATTGGTGATAAATACTTTAAGCTACTTGATATGTATAAAGGACTACAATTATTGTTTTGTGGGATCTTTCCAAAAAATGCAATTAGTGGAAAAGTGAGAGGAGAGGAAGAAGATGCAACATTAACTTCAATAGCTCACACAAAAGCATGAACATGTTGCATTCTTTTAACATTATCATCATTTGTGGTATCATTTGTATAACATTCCTCAATGGTATTTTAATCATGTGGGAAGATATTTATGTATATATACAATCTACTATCATAGGTGCCATCGAAGGATTTAGATTATCATTGAAACCTTCAGCTTTGATCATATTATTATCAATAAGGTCATGTAACTTATTTTTAAGACCCATGTAGGATTGAGTATAATGACCCTTAATGAAATTTGCAAAACACTTGGTCATTATATGCCCTAGGAATTGGTTTTTTTGAATCCAACAGGCAAAATAGAGGGAGTTTAATCAAGTTGGCACTTAACAAGCTTTGAATAATATCATCCATGGATTCTTGAAGATTCATGAACTTCCTATGTGCCTTTGGTCTAAATTAAGGAAAGGTAGAAGTAGTAGCAACTTGATTCACATTTTCCTTCATATAATTACCCTTCACAAAATTATTTGGCTTTTGAAACTTTGAAGGGTAGGATGCCTAAGATGATAAACTATATTTCAATGTATTAAATGATAAAAGCTTCACCTCAAGGTTCTTCAAACATGTGCACATGTATCTAAAATATGGAAAGCTACTTCAATGCACATTATTATTTATGAGTATAAGTAAAATTTAAAGAAACTTGATTTTTGATCCATCATCATTGAATTGGTGTTTGAATTTTCCACAAAAATATTGAAATTGAATGACATAATCATTGATAGGTTCATTGCTTCTTTGTGTACATCTAGTAAGGTCATTCACATTAATCTTTAATCCCATGTTTACATGAAAATTTTGTAGCAAGATCATCAAAGAATTTTATGCAACCTAGTGGTATTGAATAAAACCATTGAATAACATACATAGTCCTTTAGGTTTTGTGAAAACAACTTAGATAAGATCTTGTCATCATTAGCAAAGTCAATGCATGCAACTACAAAAATGATGTGGATTCTTGGACCTCCTTTTTCATTATATAATTTAAATATTGGAGCCACAAATCCCATAGGAAAGAAAGATGTAATTAACAACCTTAAAAGATAAAAGATGTGCAATGTGGAGGCTTGTATGCAATAGAATCCTTGTTATCCTTCTTTATATTTTCCAATTCTTGTACCAATTTATGTAGGGTGGTGGTAGAGAAAATAGTGGTATTAAGAGTGTGAAATGGTGGAGAAGGTATATTGGGTCTATGAAGTAGGAGTTAAGGACACAACTAGTGATGGATTGGTCACATTATGCAAAATATTGCTCATGGGTTGAGATAGAAGAATAGTATGGGATATATGAGTGAGGGGTGTAATAATAGTAGCTATGTGGCTATGTGAGTAGAAGGATTAGATGTGGATGGAATGATAGAAGGAATTGAAGTACTAGTGTTTTTCATGAGAGGAGTGTAACCATGAAGTAATCCATATTGGAGAGTGAAGCTAATGGGGAAGAAAGTAGGAACACCACTAGAGTTAATGGTGATAGTGGGCATGCAATTAGTAGGGTAGATTTGGGGTTGAAAGAGGATGATAGATTGGAGGATACATTATTTTAAGGATTCATTCTCCAAGATCTCATAATTTTTTGTGTCATAAGGACATTCCTTTAATATCTTATAAAAGAGAGTCACCAATTGATTAACAAATTTAACTTGCATAACTATGTATTAATCAAAGATTGTCTAGTAAGTGCAATGTCTTGTTTGTCCACTTGTGCATCATGATTATATTCTTCTTGATCAACCAAATTAGTCTCAACATGACCACCATTATGTTAGAAAACCAAGATCTGATTGCAAACCAGAAAATACCTTCCACAGAGGAGAAAAATAGAAAAAGTAGAGATTGCATAAAAATATGCAATTTGATATATTCGAAAAGACCAATTAATTACAAAAGATAATTTGCTTTATAAAAGCAAAGATGCCTAAACCTAATCTTATCTTGAGCAACAAGATAGCTCGATAAGATAAAGATGAAAGCCTAAAACTTAGGGATTAAATATGCCTAAGTAAACTTATGCAAAGTGTAATTAACACCAACACCCCCCCATAAGTGCAACTTAGGGAGAAGCAAATTATTATGCAAATATGAGTCCCGACAACAAGGCCTGATGAGGTACTCATGTACAAATGCAAAGAGAGAGAAAACCCCCTCAGTGAGATGAACTGCTGCGAAGAATCACTGGAAGAACTCTGATGAAGTAACACTGGAACCCCAAATCTGGCAAGCAAGGAAAGATACTTTTGTTTGCAAAATACCAATCGGAATTACAAATGCAACAGCAGACCCGATGCCAAGGAACACTGGAAACTCACATACTGGATCAACTCTGGAATCTGTGAACAACAGTAGATGAAAGAATGAATGGACCCATAATGGTGACAAATCTGGAAGCTGTGTCTCGAAGCCAATTCCAAACTGAAACTAAAACTGCCCATAGGACGAGTACCATCAAGATTCTGGAACATTAACCATAAAACCATGGCCTTCAAATGAGAAAAATCTGAACCAATGCGGATCAAGAACTATAAAATCCCAATGTGAAGTGTGAACCGAAACAAACTAACGATGTGTCCAGCTAAGCAAAAAAGAAGCTAAAAGGAGACAACAAGAAACCAGACAAACTCATGCAAGTTGTCACCAATCATGAAAGATGGATGCAATAACCCCCCTTAATGGAACTTTATCTCAGTTCATTTATTACAATAACCCAATGATTGTAAAAGGAGATAATGCAAAACATGTATAAACTACAGAGAAAATGCAAACCTAGTGCATGAAAACAAAAATGAGTGCATGCACAAACCAATGTTCACATCTGCCTCCATGATGAAAAATCTTCAGATTTGATTTCAAAATCTATTTATAATGAGTAGACAAAAACAAAACCCAGAAATTTTCAAGCAAAGAATAAAACTCCAAAAAATCATTTTTTGATCCAAAGCCAGCGTAAGATAAAAAATATATTTTAAAACCTTTAGCCAAGAGAAAAAAATGACGACGACGGCGTTTTGTGCAGCTAGATCCGCGGAAAGAAATCAAAACCGAAGATACCCAGATCGGATTTCAATTCTAGCTACAAAACCCAGAAATTGTTTTTCCTACAACCAAGTGTGGAAGCTGGATTTGCGAAGAAAAAACTAAAAACAGCTCCAATAAAAATGACTTTCATCAAACTCAATCTTTCCAATGCCTGGAATCTAATGGGAAAACTTGATTTAATCCAAAACATCAGATAAATATACTCTCAAGGAGAAACCCTTGAGGGACCTCAACGAACTCGTGAATGAATCTTCTAGGAAACTGAGAAGGGGTCAAATCAAGACTCATACCATGTTAGAAAACCAAGATCCGATTGCAAACCGTAAAATACCTTCTACAGAGGAGAAAAACAGAAAAAGCAGAGATTGCATAAAAACATGCAATTTGATATATTCGAAAAAGACCAATTAATTACAAGAGATAATTTGCTTTATAAAAGCAAAGATACCTAAACCTAATCTTATCTTGAGCAACAAGATAGCTCGATAAGATAAAGATGAAAGCCTAAAAATTAGGGATTAAATATGCCTAAGTAAACCTAATATGCAAAGTAAAAATTAATACCTAATTACACCAACACATTAAAGATATCAATATTATCAAACTGTGTGACCATATTAGTGTTTAAGAGAGCACTCATTCTCAATGGAAGATTAGGATCATGAGTATCTTGTGACATAAACAATAATATAGCAAAGGGTAATTAATATTATATTGGAAATTTTAGGAAATTGAAAGTGTATAAAATATAAAAAGAAGTATAATATGCAAA
>VDFB02259892.1:0-10789 GCA_007258455.2 Sequoia sempervirens
TTGATTTTGATTGCATTTAAGAAAATGAATAGTTTTCTAATAAAGACAATTATCTTTTTATCAAATAATTCCTTTACTTGAATAATGAATGATTGATTTCATTGAAGCAAGGAATAAGGTTTTGGAATGCTACGTTATATGCAATGGATGAGTAGTTATGATACATTTCATAAAAATCGTGCATTATGAACCATCATCCATGTAGATAATTTTAGATTGCATAATTTGACATCTAAGAAGGATCATTCTAAAAAGAGAATTCTTATGAACCTTATGTATACATACATATATACATACATGTATATATATATATATCTATATATGTATACATATATATATATACCTATATGTATACATACATATATATATATATACCTATATATATACACATATATATATGTATATATATATATGTATACATATATAGGTATATATATCTACATATATATGTATAAATATAGGTATATATATATGTATATATATGTATATGTATATGTATATATGTATATATATGCATATACATATGTATATATATATGCGTAAATGAAAAGTTTCCATATGCATGTCTTGATGTCTTTGAAGATTCGTTCTAGAAATCGAATGATTGCTAGACAAAATTTAGGCTATGTTTCTCAATGTAAGAAAGGTAATGCTTGCTCATAAACGCTATATCAAACATGTTTCCTCATGATAATTGGATAGGAGGTAATACTTGGTATGGAATTACTTTACTTAATAATTTATACTCACATATATACCCATATATATGTATATGCATACATACATGAGCTATACCTTCTTTATTTATTATTGCATATTTTATTCACTTCCATGCTAGTACTTGCATGTTCTTACATTTGATCCACTTCATTACTTTATATGTTCTAATGAAAATATTGTTGGATGATTTGTATGCAAGTAGTCATGTTATATTGATACAAAATTAGTACTTGCACAGATTACGTGTTGTTTAGAGAAAAGATGGACATAGCAACATTGATAGTAATCTAACATGAAGTCTTTATGACTATTTTTGTATGAGCACAAACATCAAGTATGATGTTTTTGGTGTGAATTATGTGATGATCATGTTATGATTTAATATTGAAATTTATTTACTTTCATTTTTGTACTTTCATGCTCAAACATTAGAACATCTACCCTTCTTGATATGCACGAATGAAAGGATTACTGAAGGGGATTTCTTGCATGCTAAAAAACTAGTTAACTTGATTTGTATACTTATACTTGCAAAGATTTACTGGTTGCTTAAGAGATGTTGGACTAAGCAATGTTGATGGTAAACTATTATATTTTACTCATGATTAACTTTGAATGTGCACAAGCATCAAGTTGGTGACGTTTGATGTATTCTATGTGAAGAATTTGATAGAATTCGACAATGGCATGTTCTATTGCATGTATTCCATTACTCCTATTCAGTGTTGCATTGCTATTTTTCCTTGTGTTGGGTCGGGTATTCTTTGATGGACTGAAGAATTCCAAGGAAGTGTTTCACTTTGTGGTAGAGTGGAAACATGCTCGCACAATTTTATCACCCTCAAGATGGTCGACGGAGTTCAAGGTCGAAGGGATCTTGTTAGGAAGGCACAAGTGTTTAGTATATTGTATAGTTTTGTTAATGACCAAGAGGTCTATTGTAAAGGATATATTCCCATTTTACTTTTCCTTATAAATGTCACATGTACTTTAAATTAATATTTTAGTATAGTTCTCTACCTTTTTCTTGTACATTGGACAAGTGTCATCCTAGTATGTGTGATGATATGTAAATTGTGTTTTTATTTAAGCTTAACTTATGGAGGTTATTACATTTTTAGACATATGTGGTTATCACTTCTATGAAATTTACCCCAGGATTACACTTGGCTTTGTTCATTCTGTTACTCCATACCCAAAAATTTGGTTGTACTATTTTATAGAATTTTAACATAGTGAAATGAATTTGGGTTAATTTTGTCAGTCTTGTGTGAAACAAGGCCTTACATTAACAAAAAAGAGTGGAAACAAAGGATTGAATCCTTAACTACTTCTTAGGAACTGAATGAATATCAATGATTTGTGAAGATGATAAAGATTCTCCCATAGTTCAACTACCTCTAAGTGATGGTGTTATTGCTGCCAAAGTTGCTCAAGAGGTATGGTAGAGGCCTGGGGCTTTATGTGGTTATCAGAGTAAGTCAAGAGAGTTCACTACCTTGATTGGAAACATGAAAAAGGGTTGATCTTATGGTTTCTAGAATATGGCTTGTAATTGAAACTTATATGCACAAAGCTCCTTTTACGTTAGGCCTCAGGGAACCAAATATTTTAGTGAACTAGATTTGTAAGTCAAGCTATTTGTTTTCCTTCAAGCAATCCTCATATTTCCACAATGTAGAGGATCACACACTTTGCATCGTTCATCAGATGTTTGAGGCATGGTTGTTTGTAGCCCAATTGTTGATGAAGGAAAATAGATAGCTTGGCTTACAAATCTAGGATAGACCATGACAATTCAATAGGATCATCTAAAGATTATTGAAAAACTAAAAGGATTTGAAAATTTCTTACAGAAATTCAAAATTTGTTTCTTTATAAATTCAATTTCCTCAATATGCTTATATGAATAGATTAGCAAAGGCCTACCGACTACAAAAGAAAATAAAAAATCTCAATTTTTATTCCTTATGAAAGTGCTAAACCTTTCTTTACTTGTGCATCCCCTGCATGCAAGAGAGTTGTTGGAAAGTGATGCATGAGCTTCATTGTCATATAATTCACCTTAGTTTCTATGCTCAATTCTACTTGTAGTTATCTCACTTTGCATGAGAAGAAAAGTTAGGAAATAATTATATTTTGCATGAAGATAAAAAGTGTTTTTAAATATAGATTTTTCATGAGTTTGTCATCTACATATTATATGCTTATTATGCATGATAAATTGCATCCAGAAGAAATTACAATTGAAAGCCTCTATAAAAAGAGGTCATATGTAATTAATTTAATTATATTCAATAAATAAAGAGCTGAGGTTTTGTGTTTGTGTATCTAAATTCTCTGTTCCCTATTTTTTACTTTGTTTTCTTGTTCGTGTTTTGAAATCTACAAGAGTGATCATAATAACACAAGCTAGAGTGGCCAAAATATAGTCGTATTGTTTTGCAGCATCCATTAAAGTGTTTGATGAGGAAACTAAGGATGATTACAACCATCGAAAGAAGGCACCCTAGATTCCTAGGTTGTATCATAGACAAAAGGATTTGTTTCACCTTTTCAAATTGTTGGATAAATAATAGACATTATGTAATCAATATAGTTAACAAATAGTTATTTATAGGTTACAACAATTACATGATTTCATTTTATGTAAACTTGTGTAAATATACGTCTCTACGAATGATCAAGGTGAATTGAGTTTTCTGGTGTGAAACATTATTGTGGATTTTGCTTATTATTTTTATTGCTTTCATTTGGTATGAAGAATATGGTGATCTTTTTGGCTGTGGTTGTGTGAAATATTGATTTGTAATATCAAGCTATTGATGACAATACAAAAGGAGGTGAAGAGTATGTGATCATCCTCTTCCTGCAAGAGTTGAATTTGCAATGTGATCATGTAATCGCATGTGGTAATAGATAGTTTGGAGATGGCATGAAGAAGATAGTTGTTTGAAAAATGTATAGCTTAGAGAGAAGTATTTTGGGAGGAAAAGATATAGAGAGGCTTTCAAAGTCAAGATTATTCCTGTTGTGAATTACTTGTGCCTATAGAATTCCTTTGAATTATTTATTATAAGTAAATTTATATGATTTGAAGTGGCTCATGGGAAAGGTGTTTTGTGTTTGAAAATTTATGTGTTTTTTTTAATCAAGTCAATGAAAGATCATGGTTGAATTGGGTCTTGGAAAACTACATTTGGGTCTTGAGAACAATTTGACGATTTTCCAAAACATATTATGATCATTTAGTTGTATTGGATTGTCCTATAAAATGTCTGGCAAGGTGATTTTTCCATCCTATTAAAATTGTTATGAAAATGAAGGTGTCTCAACTTTTGATTTTTCCATAGCATTGATTTTTTAAATATGTAATGTTGCTAATTTTCTCATGTTGTCTTTGTACCATAGAAAAATGGATCTTTGACATTTTCATGGTCTTTTAGGTCTTTCTCTCATGATGTTTGATCTATTTTGTTGTAATTTAACTTCTACATTCACATTAGGTCCTTAATATTCAAATTATGATGTCTTGTGAAGGTGTTGTGAAGTGTTGTAACACATTTCTACACTTTTCTAGACTCTTTTCATTACAATTCATCTAAATATCACCTTTTTATTCCTTATCAAGTCCTATTTTGATGTTGTAAAGTCTTGTAACAAGATTTCACACTTTTCTAGGCTTGATTTCACTATTAACACCTTTCTTATGCTTTATTTGACCCCTTTATGCACTCATAAGACTTAATTAAGTGTGTTTTTGAATGTAAACCTGACAAACCTCATTAAATGCAAGATAATTCCCAACACCCACTTATAGGCCCAAGGTGGGACCCATTCAACATGGGTGGCGAATGAGTCCCTCTTGGCTCCAAATTCAAAATAATTCAAATTTTCTTTTTGGGTTTTTATTCAAAAATTCCTTATGTTGGCCTATGATGTTGTATTATTGGACTATTAGGGCATAAGTGTGTATAAATAAGTGCTTTTCTTTTGTTTTTAACCCCCATTCATCAAATTCACTTGCATTCAATCATTCAACATCAACTAGCATTCAAGCGCTTTGCATCATTCAATCAAGCATTCATCAAGCATCTTGGAGCAGCCATTGGCATATCTTCATATTTCTTCAACAAGGTTGTGGTGAGTTTAGGACATTTTCATGTTGTTTATTCATCATTCCTTGTTTATTTCATTTCATTTCTTCATTAAGGGCTTGATTACCAAAGTGGGATTTGACCAAGGAAAATCCATATACTCTAACCCTTAACCATTTTTCCCCTTTTGCATGTGTGTTTGCAGATTTTTGTATGTATCTTTTTCAACCAAGTAAAAAAGTGTTTCAAGTAAACTAAACCCTATTTCAAGCTTGGAGATAACCTACAGTCCATTTTTTGCAGAATTGACTCCATCGACAAGAAGACAAGTGCAGATGTGGAGCTACATGATTGAATTTTGATTTCACATATTTTTGGTGGAGTGATTCACCATTAGTGGTGATTGAGTCCCACCTAAGGGCAAAAAAAGTTGATTTTGATAGATTCTAGTTCCCAACAGTTGAAAATCATTTTTTAGGTGTTTTTGTTAGTATTAGGACTGATTTTCCATGAATGGTGAATGAGTCCCATTGGTGATTTACATTGATTTCATCCAGTATTCAGAACATTCTAGATTCATCATCAATTCCCAAGTGCACTCTTTTCAACCTTCTTCAATTTTTTTTATATTTACTCATGTTTTAGTTCATTCTTGCATACCTCACTATATTTTCAAATACTGCTTATTTCATAGGTTTTTCATTCATAATCAATCAATTACATCATTTAGTTGCATTTACAACATTCCATTTAGTCATACACACATCACACAATCCTTTATTTGAGTGAACCACTTCAATTTTGGGGTTCTATCTCTCTCCTCTTAGGTGTAAGATCCTAAGAGTGCAAGAGAAGTATATAGACACCACAAAATTGTTGGTTCATTTTGGTGAACTTGCATATTGAACTCTTTATCTTTCTAATTTCACTTGTATATTGCATCCTAGGTTTGATTTGCATCAACACTCACTTAGGTTTTGTTTTGTTTTTTTATCCTAGGGTTTCTCAAACTACATTAGTAAAAGACTCATTTAGATTCCTTTTTTGCATATCAAATGATTAGAAAACTAAAAATTTATATTTTCATGTTCAATTTTCATATGCAAAGCATTGAAATCACTTTAATTTTTTTGAAAAACACACAAAAATATCATACCTGGACTCATTCACCACCCTAGGCGAGTTAGTCCAGCTGCATTTTCTGCATTGAAATTTCTAGCATTTTCACAGTATTTCCTACATTTTGTTTCCTGTTACTGCCTTCTTGTTTTAGTTTATAGAATTTATGTCACTAGCATTTTTTTGTTCCTAGTTTGCATTTGCATTCAACCCATCTTTTTTGGTACTTGTATGAGTGTTTGGTGCCCCATTGATAATACTTTAGTGACATGAAGTTCTAGACTCATTGCTTCCCATGATAGCACTTTTGTTGTGGACCTTGGGATCTCAAGAGCTCCTACTCCTAGTATGGAAAATGGTGCATTAGGAATGGATACTACCCCTAATGCACTTTTACATTCACATTCCATGCATGTTGACACACAAACTAGTTTCATTCCGCAAGAAAAAGTCATTAGTATTCATGAGTATTTTGCTCACTTACAACAAGATTAATCCCTTGAAAACATTTCCACCACTGCCATACTTGCCATAGAAAACCTTCATTTCTTGATTGAAAGTGACAATGGCTTACAAGTTATGAAAATAATAGTTGAGATATACAACAAACATGTTCCTTCCAAATCCCAATCAGCAAACATTATTGTGAGCCAAGGAGGATCTCACATTCCTCCCCCTTGAACCATAGCATCCATACCCACCTATACCACTCCTCAAGTTACAACAACCATGCAATGTGTTAGTCATGTGACTCCTTCTTTCACTATTCCAAGTAGCATTCCTAGTTCTTTTGTGGCATCGAATGTTCCCTCTTCCACCTTCACTCCTCTTAGGGTTCCTTTCATTTCTCCTAACATTACATACACTCCACCACCATTTTCCCTTCCACCTCATATCACTTACACCAATCCCATCATTACACAACTCTTTAACATTTCCTCCATGCAACAAAAAATATCCACCATTAGCCAAAGTCAAAATGCTCCACCCACATATAATGTTTGTAGTAGCCCATTATCCTTAGAGATCTTATGCACACATATGCCACAAGGAATTGAAATGCCTAGGTTTTAGAAGTACAGAGGTAAAGGAGACCCTACTAATTATGTCAATGCCTATACAACCCTGTGCAGTGACTTTTTCCTTGACGATAAGCTATTAGCCATTCTTTTTCCTAGGACCTTAAAGGATACTGCATTGGAATGGTTTTCAAACTTACCCAATCATTCAATCTGATCATTTAATGAACTTGTGGATGCCTTTATAAGTCATTTCCAAGTCCATATGACTCCCAAAAAGACCATGGCTGATATAACGAGATGTAAACAAAATGTAGATGAAAAAGTAATTGATTTCATTTCACGGTATCAATCATTGTATGCTCAAATTGATGTTAAGATTCCTAATTCGCATCTCCAAAAGATGTTTATCAAAAACTTGCACACTCACCTTAAGGATAAGTTGACTATGATGAAATTTCCTCTATTCATGCATTTATGCACAACCCTTTATGACTATCACAACTCGGTTACTAGTCGTGATTCAAAGGGTATGTGCAGGATCATGATGGGCCAAAAAGTAGCGATATGATGGGTATGTGTAGCCTGGTATGTGGCTAACTAATTTTTTTTACCCAAAATTGATGAAATGAAAATGGTTTTTAACAAAGATTCTCAGCTTTCTGCAAATATAAATTATGCTTTACTTTGAATTTAATAAATAATTATTATTCATTTTCTATTTAAACTATTACTAAATTCTTGATTGATAAGCTGATTGAAAAACATTTATGGCTTTCAAATGGTATCACATTTTTTGAATCCAAAATATGTGTCACATTCTATGCTTCACATACTATAGGATTAAAAAATGAATTTCATGAAATTTTGACCAAGTTAAGGTCAAACATACAAGAACCACATATTTTTTAAAAGTTGTAATAAAAGTCATAACTAATTATTGCCCAGGAAAAAAAATTATAAAAATATAGCCATCACATAGGGACATAGGAGTCCTCTACTTATATCTAAAATCTTATATACAAAATATTATCATTTATTGTGGTTAGGGTGGTTAGATAGACACCTACTTATTATTTTTCCACACAAGGAAATTTAAGTACTATTGCTTTGAAATTTCAGAATTTTCACCAAATAGATTTAAAAATAAAAATTAAACCTAGTATTTTTAGAAACTACATTCAATTTGCTACATATTCTATTCTTACATTTTTTTCAAATAATATAGATATCTTATTCAAAATTTTACTTCAAGTTGCCTAACTCTGATTTTTTGGAATTTTTTGCCACTTAAGGGCCTATTTTTTCCATTATGATCCTACACATACGCCAAATTCCACTTCTAACCAAGCTGAGAAGTCTGAACAAGACAACCAAAACAACACACAAAAATTTAGAAAACCAAATCAAGGCTTCTTACAGTTCAATCCCCCTCCTCCACAACCAACCAAACCTATTTCGAGTCAAGTGGTCATTTTCAAAGTAGCGGTGCCCTTTACCTATGGGGAATCGAAAAGACAATTTACCCCCTTACCTAATACTCTCCATAACACAATGAATCAACTACTCCAACAACAGATGATCACTTTTCCCACCGTTAAACCACTTGATACCACCAAACCCTTACCACCTACCTTCAAACCAAATGCTTATTGTCATTTTCATCACCAAAATAGACATGACACCGAACAATGTAAGCGTCTCAAACACTTAGTTCAAGACTTCATTGATTCTGGTCATTTGTCCATTGCGGGTGTCAATGATCAAGGAAATAAGTTTGTTGCACCCCCTAATCAGAATTTACAAATCCTTACCAAGCCCATTCCTAAACACAATGTTTCATTTTTCAAAGCAAGTGAACCTTCAAACACTCATGTGATGAACATTGATACAAATAATGAGCAACACGATATTACTCCAAATGTTACCCAAGTTAATCCTATGAATGAACTTGTGGGTATGATAGACATTGTCCCTCGTAAGGGCCCAGCCAACAAATCTCTTGATATTACTTTTTCTTCTCATGGTATACTTAAAATGCTTCTCGATGGTCCTCTTTACATAGCCAATCGTGTCTATGATAAGCCCACCAATGGGATATTAATAGATCCCACCTGTGGTGAGAATGTGATCACAAAAGAGTTTTTAGTATTACATGATCTCTATCAAGATGATTATGATAAACCTACCGCATGGATTAAAACACAGACTAGTTTTGCATGCCCTATGATCAAATTGATCATACTCCCATAAAAAATAGGACCCAAAACTTTGGATGTAACAGTTTTTATTATTCCACAATCAGATCAATTTCATCTTTGGCTATGCCATCCTTGGCTTCGCTTGATGAAAGCAGTTCCTTCTGTTGTTCATAAGTGTTTGAAGTTTCCACATGGTAGTGAGATATTTACCATACATCATAGTCACTTTAATCTATTGTCTCCTAAAGGAAATTTCACCTTAGAAGATTTTTGGCCTGAACCTATGGAACCCATCACCCCTCAAAAAGATTTCTTTTTCATTACCTATCAAAATTTCAAAGCCAAACGAATAGCCGAATTGTCTCTTCGCTCGATGTCCCCATCCACTTCTGCTACACCTATCCTAGATGAGACGATGCTTTAGCCTGATTCTAAAACCTAACAAACAATACCACCACATGAGCAACCAACCATATACAATTACCCTTCCTCGTTTAAATTTCCAAGAGATAATGAAATCAATCATGTAATGCCTCCTCGCATTAAACAAGTCTATAAAGCTAAAGAGAAAGTGATTGACCCATATTCTCCAGTTTCTTCTGTTCTTCACCCTCTAGAAGAAAAGGAACCTATGGTGGATCAACCTTCTCTTACATATCAACAACTTCAAAATAAAATTAAAAGAAATTGTGCTGCTAGAGAGTATAGGCATCATTTTCGTCTCCTTTCTCGTCACATGCAAACCTAAAACAATAAAGAAAATCAACCTTCTCCTTTGAAATAAGCAATATATGACCAACCTCCTCCTCTTAATCTGCCGCAAGATAGTATGATAAAACAGACCCAACAAAATGATCTGATTCAACAACCACAACTATTGATACATCCTTCCTTGGAAATTACCCTTCATCCTCCTATCCTAATTAATCTTGATGATGATGAGGAGGAGATCACAAAAATAGATGAAGAAGTGCATAACAATCTAAATTCTTTATTTTCATCTATCATGATATTAAATGATAAATATTCTACACCACTTGTGAAGAACCTAGTACATCACCTAGTTTGACACTTGCAGTTCCCCCATTAGACAATCAACCGCCCTCGCAATACACTAAACATGATTGGGAGGTGGATGACTTGTTAGATGGTTGACTTGCACTCACCTTGCTAGCATTTTTACATTTTCCTTTTTCATTTTCTTTTCTTTGGTTTCATTACATGTGTGTATCATGTTCCCTCGTAATGTGTGTTTGATGTTCTCTCTCTCTTTTGACATTCTTCTATTTGTACCTCTATTCTTCTATATTATGTACATTGTTTTTGTCTTTTGGTCTTTGTTTTGTATTTTCCTTTTGGGGATGATGCAAAGCATAGAGACACCCTATGTCTCTTCCATGTTGACCCAAAAGGTCCTTTTACTTTTGTTTTGTGTTCTCCTTTTGGGGATATGGGTATGTGCAAGATCATGATATGGGCCAAAAGTGGTGATATGATGGGTATGTGTAGGGTATGTGGTTGACAACTTTTTTTTTACCCAAAATTGATGAAACGAAAAAGGTTTTAAAAAGAGATTCTCAACTTTCCACCAATATAAATTATACTTTACTTTGAATTTAATAAAAAATATTAT